>JAGDQP010042106.1:0-16652 GCA_022664845.1 Lepisma saccharinum | reverse complement strand
CACTGAAGTCGAGCGCGCTACCGACTAGGCTACGCAGGAGCTCTTATATATATCTATATATATATATATATATATATATATATATATATATTTAAAGGTGCATATCGTTGTCGACGCAGGGGACAAGATGCTTTATTATTAATTGAACCAACGTTCTGTAATGAATGTCTAGAATTTTTAATATCCCATAAGCAAACTGGACTTCATAGAATAGTATTTTCAGCGTGATTTACTCAGACTACGTAAACTACCTCCTATGTGACAGCAATGCTCCCTACGTGGAATGACGTCCACATAAGTGACGTGCATGTATTGGACAAAATGGCTTACTTTTTTTTTTAGACTTTAACTAATGACGCTACGTATTCCTATTTTCTTTAACGTCCCCTTAGTCCTAAAACAATTCATCTTTTAAATATGAACTTACGAAAAAAAAATCGTAACTTTTTAAAAAATGTCCACAAAGTGAACTTGTTGATCTCGACTTCAAACTGATTCTGATTTCTTTAAACCTTCAAGACGTAAAGTAGACACTCCAAAGTCAAGCTTTGTTTAGGTAGCAAAAAATGGCGTCCTCGTCCTTTATCCTACCGACTTAAAACACCAGTACCACACTTTGGTGGAATTTATTAGTCTGTCCACGGAAGAGACAAGATCTTGGTGGACAATGAGTATTAAATTCATTTACGACCTTTATTTAATTATTTTTGTTTGTACTTTTCAGATTGTTTTTGCAACGAACTTGTTTTTTTTTTTTTTGCAACGAACTTGTTTTGTTTTTTTAATATTTAAAAGAGCACTTAAATATTGTGCAGAAAACAATATATCAGGGAAAGGTAAGAGGGGACAGACCACGTAGGGGACTAATGATGTTATCTAGGGTAGATTTTTGCCTGAAGAAAATAAAAGAAATTTTAATCTAATCTACAACAGGAAGAATAACATGAATTTGTTAAATATTGTTTTACTGTTGAATTTGTTAAATATTGTTTTGCTGTTATTTTTTAGCTTTAAGAGGCTTGGGACAGCATGTAGATACATTAATTTGGAAATTGGTCATGAATAATTCAACGTACTTCTCTCTTCAAGTTGAAGTAAATATTCCAGTTCGAATCTGGTTCGACTTTCTTAATTGGTTAGAAAATTATAAGCAGTTGTTTTAATTTATTTCACCTTCTTCCACCTTGCGTGATCATCTAATTATTTTTGATCGCAGGGCAGACTTCTAACCTAACCTTCTTTGAAACGTTACCACATGCTACAGAAATTACTAGGAAAAGTTGATAAATCGCCACACTGCAGCAGTTCAAATGATCTGTAGATGTTGACACATTAAATTCACATTAAAAAATACACTTGATAGTCCAGCGCGTGCATTCCTTCTCAGATTAGATGATCTTTAAATTTTATATACTTTTATTGTATAATGTATTTAAGTAATTAGAAACTACAAGACATTCAGTTAGAAAATGCGTTAAAAGTTATAAAAATAGGGAAAAGAGTATTTCAACCTCTAAAAGAGTATAATACGCTTAAAAAGAGTATGACTAGTCACCCGATAAATAATAATAAGGAGAAACGTAATTTATCAGAAATTAAAGGTGAACACTTCAGTCATAAAACAATAATGAGTGCATATTAAGCCATTTCTTTCCATTTTATTTTTTCAATTCATGACATTAGAAAGTTTAGAAAAACGTTACAGATCGTCTTGTCATTATGTTATTTAGGCACAGAAAATATTTTATAGTAAAATGACATGAAATATAGTGTGAACATACATACTGCATTTGGATTATGTGTGGATTATATTTCAGCTGTGGGTGATCAGTTCATTACGATTTTCAACCAAGCTGTAAGACTATAAAGAAATCCAAATTCAGGTTAAAAAATTCTAACGATTTTTAACACAGTTGAAAGTGATGTCATACTTTTAACATCTAAGACAGGTAGATTTTTCTGTTACCGCCTATTTTTAGCCAGTCAATTAAAGAGACTACTGTGATGAAACAATCAATTATATCGTCACCTTAGAGCCAGGAGGAACACTATGTCCACTTCAGCTACTTTTGAGAGAAAAACAATTTTAAAGTTTGAAGTTCCATTTCAAGTCTGTATAAATTAATTTCACTTCTAACATTTCTATCCACTTGGAGGCCGTTTTGAGATATAATATTTTGAGGTTGATACCCTTCACTACAAGCTCTTTGATTGCAATTTTAACCCCATTTTGACTAAATGTGGGCATAGCACCTGCTGGCTCCAAAGTATTAAGGATTGTTTTCAAGGATGATTTTTCGTTGCAGTCTTTTTTTTTTTTTTTAACACCGTGTGTTACAGAAACTTTTGGAACAAACTTGAAATTATCAGAATCAGTTATACCGTTGAAAACTCCTTACTGTGCAAAGTAAACTATCGAGTGTACTCTGTGAAACATTTTATGTTTACTCATTGATGAAAAAGGTTGAAAAAGTATTGAATTTACCATTCTCAAGGTTTATTGTTATTCTGATTAGTGCTAAGTCAGCAAGGATTGTTAAAGTTTATAGCTATGTATAGTCACTTACAATAATAAGTGGAGGTTGGAGTTAAAAAATGCTTCCTCCAGGAGAATTTTTTCACGGTGCGCCTAATAGTTAGACAACCAACATGACAGTACTAATATGCACCACAACATGGCATGGCAGGATATACCTCCATTTGGAGGAAGAAAGTATGAGTAGATAGGTATGGAAGAAGAAAGCATTTAGAGAACCACGAGATCGATAGAAAGAAATTCCATTCACGTTAAGTTTTAAGAGATAGGAATTAATACAAAGAAAAGGAACATAATAATACGAACATCATGAAGGAATCATCATTGTGAAACGCAAGAAAACTTGTCTTGTTCAAACACACACACAGAACTTACACATACACACATAACTGAACAAAAACAGAGAGAAAGAGAACTAAAGGAGACAAGCAGTGCCGGTCTGGCGCTATCACGGGCACTCGGCTACAGTTGGTTGTGGGCCCCCGATCGAGAAACTATTCAGAGTGTATCTTCGATACTTATGACAATGATGATTAAATGTTAATGAATTATTTTAAATCTATTTAAATAACGATAAATGGCAAGGTAAGAAATATTTAAGCAATATAACGTAGATATAAATCATAATATAAATTTGGCATAAGTCATTTCAGCACTGTACCGTATGATCTGATAAAGGTATGAGTGAAGTAAAGAGAAATGTGTTGTATAACTTCATCACGTCGTCATACAGTACAGTGGTAAAATTAAGCGAAACCTGGTAAGTGGTAATTGTATGCAATTTATTTTACATTATGAGAACTAATGGCTAATGTTTACAATGTATTACAAAATTTATCTGACCACATAACTATAACAAGACAAAAATATTGATATTACTAGCAAAGTGAAGCCTATTTTAGATTTATATTAGTACACACAAATAAATTACTGATTAATACTAATAAATGACTAAAATATCATAAAACACATAATTGTAAATTTGAAGATAACGCATATACGAAGTACAAAGTGTCAGAAGCATATCAACACATTAACTGTTGTTTCAACACTTCGCTTCTCAGCGCAATTTCATCGGTGACTTTACTTTTATCTAAATTCGTAAACAAGTCTCTCTCAACATTCATTAACACTAAAGGAGATAGTAAGTTCTAACTTGAAGATCTTAGTCGGTTTTTTATAATTTTCAGTTTCGAAAAAACTCGCTCACAGGTCACCTGAGTGGATGGAATGGTCGTTATGAATTTAAAAACAGTATATAAATTACTAAATAATCCAGACTGTGACGAGAGTTCATATAGAATAGGAAATGCATAGGACAAACGTTTGAAACATTTCTTTTTAGTACCACAGTGAGTTTCACCATTTTCCTCTTTATCATTACGTTGATACTGACAAGCACTATACGATCTAAGAAAGAAAAATGCGAGGGAAAGTGAATACATGGTAGACATCGGGTATACCGTTACTTGCACGAAGAAAATTGTTTACAAAAGCTATTCCATGTTAAAAGAACAGACAAGTACACTGCAAAAAATAGTTGTGTTAATTCAACACAATGCGGTGTCCCAGCGTGACTGCCATTTTTTGTGTGTTAAATCAACACCATATACGGTGTTGATTTCGGTACTGGGAGAAAAAAAAACGACGGCTGCAGCGAGATTTGAACATGGTTTGCTCAGTTAGAAGTCGAGCGTCTTACCGACTTGGCTAACTCGTCAGACAGAAAAGCCACTAGATGGAAACTATATTTAGTGAACAACATTTGAATTAAACTACTACACTATAGATTTAAACAGTGTAGGGGATCAAATATATGTTGGTGAACCCCAAAGCAAGCTAAGTTACTTGCACGACTTATCCCATGGTTCAATCATTTCTTATTTGTCAATTGAGAACCAGAGTTCCCATTCATTGAGAATATTCCACTTCTATGAAACCAAGCAAGTTGGCGACATCCAAACGCTTGAGCAGCATTAAGGCTTTCTTATCGTAACAATATGTCAAATGCTGCGCTTGCTTTCATAGAAATGGAACATATTCTCAATGAATGGGGATTGTGATCCGTAATTGACAAACGGAAAAGTGATTAAATCATAGCATAAGCCGTGAGAGTAACTTTGTTTGTGTTTGGGGTTCAGCAATATTTTTTTAAAACTCTATACTGTTTCAATCCAATGTTCTTTCCGTCTGACGATTTAGCGAAGTCGGTAAGACGCTCGACTTCTCACTGAGCAACCCATGTTCAAATCTTGCTGCAGCTGTTACTTTTTTTTTTCTCCCAGTACCGTAATCAACACCGTGTGTTGTGTTGATTTAAAACAAAGTGGAAGTCACGCTGGGACACCGCATTGTGTTGAATTAACACAGCTATTTTTTACTGTGTATATGAAAAAAGAAATAAAAAGCACCATTTAATTTTTTATTGCGAACTTCATATTACTTCTCTTTCCCTTTAATATGAATATTTAAAAAAAACTTTGGTAAACTTTATTTTTTTTATGAGCCAGCCTACTAACTTTTGACTTCGGCCCGTCGCGATTCGCCCATTTACAGCCAGTTAAAATCCACACCCATACTCCTGCCGGGACTCGAACCCGGGTCCTTCGAGCCGTTGGACTAACGCCTCAGATTTAACAATCTTTTCAGGCGCCAAGCGTAAAAGTATCCGGAGACAGTTTAACCAGAGATGTACTATGTATATTATAAAGCAATGAACCAGGAACGTTGAAGCAGCTGAACTCCCATGGAGTATCTTCCCATAGCGATTTCCCGACGAACGAACTTATACATCGTTAATGGGAACTTGACGCTTCAGGGAGAAACACAAATAGTTTAATTACTTGCTGATAAGTGTTGATGACTGAAAGCAGAATTAAAGACGAAGAAAAAAGTACTTCTGGCGCCATTACTTAACTCACTTCCTACAGCAAAATGGCTACATAAATGTAAACCTACACACTAAAACGTGTAGTAACATATAATGGCTTCGTTTATACCAGTGAAGATCATTTCTATTTTGGTTATTTAATTTCAGGCATTTATCTAATAATTTTCGTACTTCACTTTTTTTCTCTTACAGGATACAGCACAGAACATACAAATAGGAGATGCAAGAAACATGTTTTAATCAATACCAACCAACCAACCAGTCAATCAATCATGTGCACTGAATCAGCATTTTGACTTCTATGCTATCAAGGAACCTAAAAAGTTGTCACTGGGGTGGAAATTCTACAACGTTTCGGAGCTAAAGGCTGCTGAAAGAGTGGGAAAATGAACTTACAAGAATTTCATATTTGAAATACCATTATAGAGGTCGTGGCTGTTGGCACTTGAGACACTGTTACTGTTTCTTTGGACGATTTGTGCATTTCTTTAGAGGCTATGACCGTTTTTGCGTTTAGACGCTATGACCGTTAGACTTTTTGACCTAACTCTAATCAAGGTTTAACCTTATATTTTTAAAATGTTGGCAATTTTGCGAAAACATGTACAGAAATTTTAGCATTTTGAAATTTTCTTTAGCAAAAATTTGATATTACATTACCTAGAACTTTTAAATAATAATAATAACACATTATTATTATTATTATTGATTCTGTTTAGGGGTGGGGAGAACCGGGTCCCAGTTCCAAGATCCGGATCGGAGTTCCTGTTTCAGAGCCCTGATCCGGGTACCTGGTTCCAAGATCCGGATCCTCAGTTCTAAGACCTGGATCCGGATCCGAGTAATCGGCTCGAAAATGCGAATCCGGATCCTCGGTTCCAAGATACCAGGTACTAAGATCCGGATCTTCGATTCTAAGATCCAGATCCGAGTCTAAAATTTGCTTAGAAGAAATGGATCTTCGGTTCTGAAATGCGATCTGGAATCTGGATTTGGGTTCTGATCAATCATTCATTATTTCATTGACGTTCAGGAACATAGTATTTGTCGTTCGGAAGATATTTGTCAAGAAAGCTAGTCTCGATTTGCATCAAGGCGCCATCTGAACGTTTTCGTAGAGAATCAGTTCGATCCCTACTTATACCATGTGGGCTGTCTAGTATACAAACACCCTGTGCGTTGGTTTTCTCGGGGTTCTCCCGTTTCCTCCCACTTTTTCCACCAATTTATCTCATCATCATCCATATGGCCTGACCCATAGTTGCCTAAAGGCCTTAAAAAGTCAAATTCATACAGAATGAATCAAATTAGAATCAGACAAAAATTTCTGCTTTAACAATTAATCCAAGAAAAGGTATACAGACAAATTACCATACTACACGCGAAGATGATAATTATCCTGACGTTTCAAATTTATTTATGACCCTTACGCATTTCAAGTTAAGGCCAGGATAGGGTAGTGGAAAGGATGTTGGAAGGTAGTTGGCCAGGGCCTAGTTAGTATGTACTATCCCGCATTTTCCTGGTATGCCTGAGAAAACCTTCTTCAGGATGGTCGCCCGCTGGTATCGAACCCAAGACATCCCGAATAAAAAGTCAACGCTTTACCGGCCGTTCAGTTTGACATTGTATTTGCAAACAGAGTTTTTCATTAAATCCCAAACATAATCATCTAGATTTTCCTGAACTTGTTTCACTCCGTGTGTGTGTTCCTCTCTACTAAAACAATGGAAAATAGTTTGAATCAGAAATATTCGAGTCTCAACGAACAGCACTCTGATACCTTACTCAAAATTGTAACATAATTCAAAAGCCAATACAGCGATTACATGCTCCGCCATTCATGGTCAGACAACACACAAACGTTCTACCCTTCATAATATTACATCCTTTCAGGGACGTCTAAAGAATGGCAGGTGCATAGTTGTTGTTTTCTTACCCTGTACTTTAACACAATCCGAATGCCAGCACAATGATAAATGATTGAAATTCATGTCTAACGTTATTCTAATCCAGGTTCTGATCATAACTGATGAAACTATCAGGGAAATAGTGTTGTGAAGTGAAGAGGATGTGTAGCAGCAAACCTAAACTTGTAAACTTGCAACTCCGATATTAACTTCGATTTTATATTGTGCCTGATACTATTATTAACTATTAATTATGAAATGTAAATTTTCTGCAAAGGTCAAAAGCTTTGACAAACTGCTGGTTACGTGATTTCGCTAAATCACTGCAGTAAACTGTTACTGAGGTGACGATCACCATTTCCCTATTTTCTTTATCTTATAATGGTCAAATTCGTTAACCACTGAACTTACAAACATGAAGTAAACGTCGTTCGAAAGCCCTTACAATTAAAGGGAATGTAAGATTTCAGTAGAATCTCCAATTCTTCACTTTTTCGTAATTTCACATTTTTTTTTTAATGAAATAGATACACAAATAAGTTATCGTAATAACAAATGCAAACTTAGGTATACCTCATGAGGTCTTAGTGACGTATGTCTTTCTTTCACCATCATTTTTGTCTTTTAAAGAAGACATTCATAATGGAAAGAAAATAGGACCATTCAGTTGCCGTGCAAACGACTTATTCCCACATGTTAAGTTGATATTTTTAATAAATTCGATTGCGTTTCTCTACGTATATCTGTGACATCTTCGAGAGCCGAAATAGAGTTTAACTGGTAGTAAAGTCATATCAAGCAATGTGGCTTCTAAGAAACGTGTCAGCAGCGTAAACAAACACATGGACAGTATAAGAATCGAACAAGTGAGTCCTAAAAGAAGTAAGGACACCGATTTTCCATGAAACAAATAAACACAGGCGTAAAAACAACCCCACGGAGCGGGGGACGCAGATGTGTCTCAGTATTAATAAAGGATGAGGCAAGTGAAAGTTACGAATGTGGCTGGGGGCGTAGAGCCAATTAGTTACGCCACTGCAAATAAAGCAGACAGGTGAAACATATGTAGTCATGAATTTGAAAAAGATAAAAACTTTTGATTAAAGTTGTTTTAAATTTTTTCTCAGCACGTTCATAATGAAAGATCTAATAAAATTACATAGCATCCAATTATTCCTCTTTGAAATCTGAGCTAAACGTTACCATTTTTTTTTTCTTCAAATTTAAAGGAGTTGAAAAATGTAGGCATAAACATAGAAAGCTGAAATGATACTGTGTATCCGTCTTCATTTCAGTAAAACCTCTTCCTGCATTGAATATCTATGAGTTAGTTTTTCTGCCGAACTGATTTCGATCTCTCAATATCTAAGGACAATCACAGTGCTCGGCAATTTCCTTAAGACTGGAAACAGTGTAAAGTAACCAAATGTAATCTATTTTTATACTTCCAGCCAGACACGTCACTTATTTTCTAAATTGTCTCATAAGTTTCCTGATTCAAGTTTAAAATAAATACTGTCTCAATCTTTTTTATATATATACCGAAACTATTTTTGAACAACAGCTCAATCATCAATTTCAGAAGAAACAAAATTCTTAACATTCAGCCAGGGAACGAATGATCTAGTAATACAATCATCAGAAAAGTACTAAAGAAATGTTATGATAACTAGTAATTTACACCTGACATCAAAGAACATAAAGATTGGTAGTGAGCAATCTGGAAAGCGCAGGACAGCTCTCCCGTTAATGAAATAATGATCATGAGCTCTAGCAAGAATTCTTGAGAAAGTAAATTTCTATATCCAACGGTCTATGGCCAGATTTCCTTAGTGATAATGAGCCAGGATTCAAACTCGATGCTAACATCCGGATGTGTATCCAGGATCCAGGTAGCCGATTCCAATATCCTGATCAAAGATCCGGGTACCAGGTTCCAAAAGTATGGGGAACCGGATCCGTGTAGTGAGGATCCGGATCCAAGTGCCCTTCCCTAATTCTGTTTGTTACACGGAAATGATCGTGCCGTATTTAAAACAACTGAAGAAATCTGAATTAAAGGCATTGTACAGAATTGACTTACCTTCCGTTTACTACAGCAATAACGGAAGTCTTATAGTAATATTAGGAGAAACACCTGTGCGGAACCGTAGTCTATGTACAGACGTGTGAGGAGGAAAAAAATAATGCAGAATTGCGTAACCTGACTTGCTGAAATCATCTCTTAATTTTTATAAACCATAATTGGTATCCTAATGTTTGTAAAACACGCTTCGCATAACTTCAAAATATTATAAAACAGGAAATCTAGTAAGTACTTACAAAGCAAAATGAAACTAAATGAGCACAAATAGAAATGTACCGTATAAAGTTAGGGCGGCACCAATGGCAACATACTGAAGTGCGTATAGTATAAAGAAATGTTATAGCGACAATTTGCAACATGTTATTGGTGCAGAAAGTGAAGATGAGGAAAATAGTGAAATCCGAGAAATAAATAAAATCCGCGTAAGGTATGTCAAAATTCACAGAAGCTCATGTAAATTTACAAACACTATACACAAAGATTGTGATTTCACCAGACTGAAAACGGCCAAGTAACTCAAGGTTTCTGAAACAAATCTGAAGTCAGTTTGTACTTGCTGCCGTTTAGGCGCTAGCCTGCGTCAGTCTCAGTACATGTATAGCGCAAAGATACCATAGTAAAAAGATGTAGCATCACCAGGTTGTAAACGGACTTTTTAAAGGGATATACTTGAAATATGAAATCTGGACCTGCAAAAAGTGTTGTAAACAGTTGTAACCAAACTAGACTAACTCACCTTGGTATTACTACGTAGGAAAAGGTTGTGGCATCGAGGTGCAACTTGTAATGAATATTGTAATTGTAAATTAATGAAATGTAAAAATCCGAGTCAGAAATCACTCATACCTTTTGGCCTGTGCCAAAGTGGTCTAAAGCTATAAATAAATTCAACTCAATTTTAAATTTCCTTTTTCAATGTAATGAGTCACTTTGCCAATTTCAACTAAATATAATGAAATACGGGTGTGAAAAGTATAAGTGCGTATGACAAAGTACAAGTAATTCCAAATCCCTGTAAATTAGAGACCTGCACGGGCCGGGCTTAGGCCGGCCGACACTGCTTTCTCTTCAGGTCGGGCCGGGCTTCGGCAGATTAATTGCACTTCTTTAAAACAGTTCAGTAATTACACTGTGCAACACAGATTTTCTTTTCTGAGAGCTTGTGGCTGTTCCTAAAAGTTTTTTGTCTGCTGAATTCGAAAATATAATTTGTTTTTCTGTACCAGCCTTCAATTAAAAAAAAAAAAGCACTGATTAGAAAAAGGGGCAATTTCAGACATATTGGATCACTTACCTACGTGGAGTTTGCACCACTGGAGTGTAGGGATGGAGTTCTGTGGTGTCAGAGGAGATGCTACAACTCGCCAATGTGTTATTCTATACCGGAAATGAAGTAGAAGTAACTTTTTAAAAATGCATCATAAAGATACACGTTTTTTACACTTCGCACTCAATATTAGCGTAAGAATAGCCAGTTCCTATTTCGTTACCCTTCTGTTGAAATGGGCAACTAATTTTTTTGTTTATGGTCTTTCAGTATGACCTTGATTCTCCTAGCGAATTGTCAAGGTATAGTTTTCTTTATGATCTTATTGACGGTTTTCTTGTAAAGTTGATAGAGACAAAACGTGGGCCCCACATTTGTGCTGTTAGCCATGTGCTGAGAATCTTAAAGATTGGTTGAGCGGCACACTTACCTCAATGCCATTCGCTCTACACACGATTTGGCGTTAACCACATGCCCATACAAGTCACTGCTATATTTATGTAACAATATTAGTACATTTCTGCCAGTTGTATGCCACATTATTGGTTTGTCTATTTCTCAAAATCTAATCCTGATAGAAAGAAACGGATTTCACTTCAGTGATCAGTCACACTGATACTATGATACTTGCATCAAATTTCTCAGGAAAGAACTAAAAGTTGAAGATTTGTTGCGCAGTGATATTGACTTTCGTTAAACGATAATTGGAATAAAGTCTAACGTTCATGTCTGTGTGCACGCCACGTGGAGTGAAAGGTACTACAAACAATGCAATATTTACGGTTGGTGTTGTTGCTTAGCGGCTCCACTTTCGCTATGGAGGATTAATTGTTTACCGGGGCGTTAACCCCAGTCGTCAGTCACACGAGTGACTGCATGTCCTTCCCTCAATAAATAACAAAAGACAGTATGCGTATTGAAGCTTCCTCTGATGTTCCGTGTCAGTACTAGAATATGGTCAATCCAATCACCTGATCCCAGGGGGTGAACAGAGTTGTCGTCTTTATATAAAAATGAAAGGAAACAGCACTCTTTGTTCTTCTCTCCACTTCAGCGACCCGCAGGAAGAAATGGTGGATGAAGCCAGGGTTGCAGTCTAATACGGTGTTAAATACCGTGCAAATGTAGGTCTTGCGGATGGGGGCAAATTTCTGATAATTTGTTTTGTAAATCAAAGTTATACTTTAACTAGCTACTTCTTTGCTGAATTTAAGAAACCTGCGACTACAAGTAATCCTACTGTTCAAAGCGAAAGGATTATTTTGATCCATTGTATTAGAAATAAATTGAAATGGCAATCCTTTTAGAATGAAATTAAAATGACTAGCAAATCTAAGCGCAACACATTGTTCAAACACTCACACAGGCTTGTATGCATTATATTATTATTATTATTATTATTATTATTATTATTATTATTATACCAGATACAAATATATTGAGGTTCGAGCCAAAACTTGTTAAAGAATTTCTGGCTGGGCTCAGGCCAAGAACTTTTAAAACTTATCGGGCCAAAAACTTCTAAAGCTTTTCCGGGTTCGGGCTTGGCCGGACCTAGGTACATTCGGGCTGGATTGGGCTTGGGCCGAAAAATTCGCCCCGTGCAGGTCTCTACTGTAAGTTCAGCTTCTGAAGCATACAAGAACTGGATTATGGGTAAGTCATAATCTCAGATGCGGGGATGGCTGAACAAGTGATCACATCGGAACTGGAAAGAAAGAGTTTGCTGCAGGTGAATTCCACCTGGGAAATGAAAAGAAAGGGCATAATTGAAGCACAGGACCTCATTCACTCACTCGATGGCTTACGGAATTAGCAAGTTCATCGCCGTAGTAACAAACGTTCGGCATCGGCATTTATCCTGGGCAAGATCATTTGTCCATGACGATAAATTCAGCGAATTCTCAAAACTAACGGTAGGTGGCACTGCGGGTTACTAACATGCTTCTCTCTGGCGAGAAAAGGCGGAACTCATTTCATGTTGACTTCGTCATGTTATAGGTCCATATTTTATTCTAAGGGGAATGTCCTATTTGAAGAATAATTATCAAAGCTCAGAAACAAAGTAACTAATGTTTAAATTTAGAAAAAGCATTGCTGTTTTTAAATCAATTTTCTTAATTTAAAATGAAAATAATGGAAGAATTATTATTTTGTGACTATTCTTTGATGATAGATGGAATATAGGTTTTAAAAATAAAAACCTAAACAAACTATAAATTATTATTATTATTATTCCCGCTTCGTCTGTCTGTCCGTGTCAAATAATATGCCATGAACCACAAAGTGTTGAGAGATGGTTGAGGTGTCGTTGGCAAGGTCTTGCCTAGACTAACTTAGAGCCACTGGGACCATCTTGATCGGTGCAGTGGGTTCCGAGATAGTGGGGGTGTATAGTTTTACAGTGTTGACTATTGGGAGCATATCGGTTGCAGTGGGTACCCGGTTGTGTGATAATGCACGATGGCGGCTTAAAGCAATTTGGTAAAGGCGTTGCGGAAGCACATGCAGACCTTTCTAATGGTTACTATGGCAACCATGGTCAAGTTTGTGACAAACAGTATCGAGCTGCCGTGGTTCAGTGAGCGTTAGCTTAGCACTCGGCAGGTCGTGGGTTCAGTCCTACCGACCGACCATCCTGACTGAGAATCTTTCCAGGGTTTTTTCTTAATCACACTAGGTAAATGCCGTACCTGCAACGCAGGCACTGGCCGACACCTTGCAACATCCTTTCCCCTCCCTTATCCCGTTCTGAGCCTTAGATGCCAAAAGGCCATAAATACATTTCAAATTCAGTGTCACGCAGCGAAGTTGACATTAGCCGTATTAATATGCTGTCAAGGGATCCTCGGAGCCTTCGCGATTGTTAGTAGATAAGATAAGATAAGATAAAATTAATTTTATGGGCGGTAACAGCAGATTGTTAGTAGAATCGCAGTGCACACTTGTTTTCTTATTTTGAGATGTTTTCTTCCGTCGAAGTTCGTTGGTGCGTTACGTTACAAACCTGTCCATTTTTTTAGTCACCTAAAAACGTTTTTATTATTTATGATTACATTTTTATTATGTAAATATTATTTATTTATCTGTTACAGTTTACTTCATAACATCTGGTGGGAAATAGTTCGTTGTTGCTAATTCTGGGGGCAAATTGCTTACTACTTAGAAGTCGAAATGGGGATTCAATGCTCATGATTGATTGGTTGGTACTGATTGAAAAATGTTTCTTGCATCTCCTGTTTGTGTGTTCTCTGTTTTATCCTGTAAGAGAAAAAGAAGTGAAGTACGAAAATTATTAGATAAATGCCTGAAATTAAAGAACCGAAATAGAAATGACCGTCACTAGTATAAACGAAACCATTATATGTTACTAAACGTTTTAATGTGTACGTTTACATTTATGTACCCATTTTGCTGTAGGAAGTGAGTTAAGTAATGGCGCCAGAAGTACGTTTTTTTTTTTCCTTCTTTCGTTCTGCTTTGTCATCAAAACTTATCAGTAAGTAATTAAACTGTTTGCGTTTCTTCCTGAAGCGTCAAGTTCTCACTAATGACGTATAAATTCGTTCGTCGGGAAATCGCAATGGGAAGATACTCCATGGGAGTTCAGCTGCTTCAAACGTTCCTGGTTCATTGCTTTATAACATACATAGTACATCTCTGTTTAAATTGTCTCCGGATACTTTCACGCTTGGCGCTTGAAAAGATCGTTAAAATACTTCATCTGCCCAAGAGAATAATTTTATATTAGTATTAAAGGGAAAGAGAAGTAATATGAACTTCGCAATAAAAATAAAAAGTTAAATGGTGTGCTTTATTTATTTTTTTCCATATACTTGCCTGTTCTTTTAACATGGAATAGCTTTTGTAAGTAATTTTCTTCGTGCGTCATAAGTAGTTTTTAAATGATGCACAAAATATTTTCTTTATTTAAAGTTACTCAGTACTACATTTTAATTAAGTATCCTTTTAACGCGTTTTTTTATTATTATTATTATTATTAAACTTCGTGTAGGCCCCACGTAGAAAAATAAAACTTTGTCGTTGCCAAAAGTCTGTTTAAACGAATTAAATTGCGAGCACTGACAAAAACATAACGTCGAGCAAGAATAGAACTGAGGTTCCAGTGGTTTTCAGTCTGATACGTTGACTAAACTGCTGCGACGCAACACACTTCCTCACTCGTCTTTTTCGTTGTAATTGAATATTTCATGTAATAGGCGAATGAGCAACATAGAA
Organism: Lepisma saccharinum; assembly: GCA_022664845.1. Classification (NCBI taxonomy): domain Eukaryota; kingdom Metazoa; phylum Arthropoda; class Insecta; order Zygentoma; family Lepismatidae; genus Lepisma; species Lepisma saccharinum. The sequence continues at coordinate 1,724 of JAGDQP010042106.1, read as the reverse complement.
AAAATGAGTTTGATACAAATTTGGTTTGTTTAATGGAATAAACAAAAATCTTAGTTAACAAAGCCAATTCTGAGTTCTTTTTAACTCATTTGTTACCCTTGTAATCGACGTAGCATACGCTTTAATATGATATTAATTATTGTTAATAAACGTACAGTTGGCCTGATAGTACTTTTTTTTTATGATGGAAATTTTAAGTTTTAAAAGTTTCCTTGTATGAGTCGAACTCAATTTCAGCCAACAAGCGTTGTTGGCTGTTAGGTAAGGTATCAAGCTGCCAAGGCGACGCGTGTTCAAGTCTCCTCGGTACCATCGTATGTTTTCTTCACTACTGCCAATGAAATTTGTTTAAACAAGCTTTTGTTTTAAGCAAATTAAACTTTGTTTGGGCCCTATATGATTTTTTTTTTTTTTTTTACCAGAAACAAGGATTTTTCTCTGCACTTGGCGAACATTAGCGTAGCTCAACTCGGAACAAGTGAGTCATTACAAGTCAGATCGATTACATGTTTAAACTGTTATAGATTTCCTCTATAAATTTGGATATTAACATGAAGTAATGGGAACGGAAAATTGTGGGCTTTTAGAAACAGCAGGATAAGATATTGATATAATTTTATGAATACAACAGTTTCTTACTTTGATATTGTACCTGTTCATTATGTGAACATACAACTGTACTATGTAAATAAGCAGATTTTAAATAAATGAAGCAAAAGAAGAAACGAATGAAAAACAAAAATAGCATAAAACAGTAATGTTCATGTTAAATGTCAAAAGCACATTGTTGAATATAACGTTTGCACATGTAGTGCAGAAAAAGTACAAAAATATTATCTTGACCAGGACTCGAATCGCGGACCTAACGTTCTCCCGTTGCTCCACGAAGACTTGGCGAAAGTGTGTTTTCAGTATTCTCAGTAACGCTTCTACTACTCTCCGTACGTAAGACTTAGCTCATTAATTACCATTTACGCCCTTCCTATTGGACGGCAGGTTCTAGAATATATATATATACGAGGGGGGATCAAATATAAACGGGATTTTTGTTCCTGAACATCAGCAGTTGGTAGGACTGGCCGCGCGCTTCTGCTATGTTTAGGCGGGACCGCTGGGAGTGGAGAGAGCGTGCTGTATGATATTTCCGCCATTTCGTCAGTACCGCTCATGATGTCGGAGCAGCAGGTCCACCCCTCCACTGCGCATCGCATAATTATAAAATTTCTTGCTCGTGAAGGAGTTACAGCGGCAGAAATTTGCCAGATATTGACTGCACAGTTCGGGGATCAAACATTGTCAAGGACGCGTGTGTATGCCTGGCATAAAAAAGTTCAAGGAAGGACGAGAACGTGTGGAAAATCAGCAACACGATCGCCGTCCTCGGACCAGTATTACGGACGAAAACATTCGTGCGGTTAAAGGCATTATTGACGACGATCGACGAGTAACAGTATCAGAAATTGCAGAACAAGTCGGAATCAGCTATGGGAGTTGTCAAGCAATCATCACAAACGACCTACAGTTCCGTAAAGTGTGTTCCCTCACCTTTTGACCGAAAATCTGAAGTTGAGACGTTTGGAGGTCTGTCAGAGGCTTACAGCAAGGTTTGCGGAAGAGGGTGATGCATTTTGAGTCGGATCGTCACCGGCGACGAAACATGGGTTCACCACTACACGCCTGAATCCAAACAAGCCAGTAAGGAGTGGCGGAGGAAAGGGGAGGCA
>JAGDQP010042105.1:0-16653 GCA_022664845.1 Lepisma saccharinum | reverse complement strand
TGTCCATTGTATTTCATAGTAATTTGTAAGTACTAGAGATATATCTTCTTAAAATTTTGATAATGCTATTAGATTTTGAAATATTTTGTAAAATTAAAAAGTGGGGGAGGGAGTAGCGAGGAGCCTTAACGTCCTAACTGAGCTGGTGAGCTTCTAAGGACGGGACCTACAGTTTTTTGGTAAAGTGTGCTCCGAACCACTCCGTTCAATCCCGGCGGAAATTAAACCCATAACCACGCGGACAGAAAGCGAGCGCGCTGACCTCTCGGCCACCCCCCAAGGTCAGGAAGGTGGTTGAGATGTCGTTGTAAAGGTCTCGGGTGAGGTGAGTTCAGAGCCTTGTAATCCATCCAGATCGTAGGTGCGTGATATGTGGGATGGGACAGTTTCCAACTCAAGAACTACTAGCTATATGAAGGTGTTGGATGTGTCGTTGAAAAGGTCTCGGTAAGACGAATTCAAACCCTTATAGATAATCCAGATCACAGGGGCAGGTCTCGAGATACATGAGGGGGAGTTTTTTTTAACACAAAAACTACTAAACCTAGGAGTTGAGTTGTTGTTAGATAGGTCTCGCCTCAATTTTTCCAAGGAAACATTCATCAGGATTAGAAAGCTCCGCCTCATTTTTTTCAGTGTTCCCAAATTCTCTAATTTTTGAAGATTAAAAAAAGTTTCGGTGGCCATTATTCATGAATCAGAGTGTACATGTTCTGTTGAAATTTAATGCAGTAACTAACCGTTCGAGAAAAGGTTGTAGATACGTACTATACTATGTATAACGTGCTGTGAAAACAAATGGCAGATATATTCTAAAGTTACTACCACTGCATATGATTACAAATTTAGTGAACAGTCTTTAAGAAAATGTTATATTTATAAGCAGCATGCAGTAGAGTATGCAGTACATTACTAATGAAACTACTAATTAAGTGCGCTTCGGTAAAATACATCTACTTGCTTTGTACAAAGATTATTGGTAGTATCAGCAATAGATACTGACGCACAAAGTGAGATGTTCAGTAATAGAAGGAGGTAATCTTGTAATCTCATTTGATATTAACCTTTGCGAAGAAATACTCGATCAGTATTAAGACTATGCACTCCGACAAGCAATATTAAATACAGTAATTGTGAAGTTTACGTTGTTTCACGTTGCTATACAGTGATACTCGAGGAATTTTTCGTTTAGGAACACCAATTTAATCGTATCTTGTATGAAAATCTACACTTTGACATTTATAAATTTCCCATGCAAAGCTTTTTATATGTATTATCTCAGATAAAACGTTACTTTATGTTTTCCCGACGTTCTTCCACAAGACAGATCTTCATTCGGGAGACTAGTTAGGAATTTTGCCAAACTGCCCGAATGTAGGGGTATCACTCCTCCAAATTCTTGAGCACACATCCCCAACTTTAAAAGGTCTACGGTTAAAAGCAGTACTCGAAGTGCGGTGGGGAATACTTGGATGTAGCGTTCCTTTTTATTATTATTGGTGCCTTTTTATAATTGAGAGCTCATAGCCTTTATTTTCAATAGTCAGTCGTCACAACTAGGTTCAAGCGTTTCCTTACCTTTTCTTACCCACTTCAAGCACTGGTTAAAATCTTCTTACCCACTTCAAGCACTGGTTCAAAATCTTCTTACCAATTTCAAGCACTGGTTCAAAATCTTCTTACCCACTTCAAGCACTGGTTCAAAGTCTTCTTACCAGTTTCAAGCACTGGTTCAAAATCTTCTTACCCATTTCAAGCACTGGTTCAAAGTCTTCTTACCCATTTCAAGCACTGGTTCAAAGTCTTCTTACCCACTTCAAGCACTGGTTCAAAGTCTTCTTACCCACTTCAAGCACTGGTTCAAAGTCGCCTTACCCATTTCAAGCACTAGTTAAAAGTCTTCTTACCCATTTCAAGCACTGGTTGAAAGTCGATAAAAACCCTGAAAAACTCTACTTATACCCTTCTAATTTTGTCTTTACACTCTCCAACTGAAAATGCTGGCAGAACCCGTCCCTCTGGTCCAGTAGCTACGATCGCTGACTAGGAATAGGGACTGGGGAGGCGGCGCAGGTTCTAGTCCCTCTCACGCCGGTCATGATGTAGGTTTTCCAACCTCACTTAGTGCCGCAGATCGGGAATGTGTGAAGCGCTACCTCCATATCCCCCCATGCACCGTTTACAGCGCGTGGCCCTTCCCATTCCTTTTCTTGGAAGAATGTTCGCCGAGGGGCATAATCCCTCGTGATGACCTATAACCTTAAGGTCTTGTAAAAGCCATAAACTGAAATTTCAGTTGGTTTTTTTTTTGGGGGGGGGAGATTCCGTCGTGTTATTTTTTTATATTTTGAGGACCATTACGTCGAATTAGCCGTGGACTTCGTCAGAGGTGATGGGTTACATGTTTTATTTATACCTAGCCCCTGGTGTCTTCGGCTTAGTTGCAGTATTCTAAAAGCCATATGGAAATAAAAATATATTGACAGTTAAGCAAGCTTTACTATAAGAAAAGAAAGTTATGCATAAAACAAAAAGGGAGATTACTCTAATATACATTAAAATATAAGGCCGCGGTGGCTCAGTTGGTAGAGTGCTCACCTCTGGTGCGTGGGATTGTCGGTTCGATCCCTACTCATGCCATGTGGGCTTTGTGATGAACAAACACCCATGTGCGTGTATTTTCTCGGGATTCTCCCATTTTCTTCATTCCACCAATTCATCCCATTATCACGCATTCGGCCTGAGCCACAGTTGCCTAAAGGCCTTAAATTCCAAATTAAAATTATATTACATCCTGGCAAACATTATTATATCAGTATACAAAGTGTAACGATTATACAGTAGCGCATCGATTATCTGGATTAATTGGGGCCCGATACTGTCCGGAAAACAGATATTCCGGATAGAATAAAACAAACAAAATATTTAAGTACTACCTGTATTGTATTCAAAGTACATCCCTTCTGCGTCGATACATCGAGTGGCACGGTCTAATAATGACTGGAACGACCTCTGACTGTCTTCTTGTGGTATTACCCGAAGACTCGATGTCACAGCTCGTTGGATGCGTTGAACATCTTCAAAGAGAAGCCCTTTTCATTGTAACTTATGGGTCAACAAAATAATAGTGACAAATGGATAAATCTGGGGAGTAGAGTGGATGATTCTGCACATCCACACATTTGTTTTCGGGCTAAAAATTCTTGTACAACAACTGCCCGGTGTTGAGTACAAGCCGGGAAGCGACCTTTAGCCCAGATCTTCCAGTGAGATTTGACAAATCGTCTCCCTGTTAACACCAAACTCATAAGTCATCATTTTCACAGTCACACCAACGATCTTCTCACTTGCGCAATTAGTCTCTCGTTACGAACAGACATTGGACCCCCTGGTTTGGTTTCATCTTCAGTTGTTTCCACACCACTTTTCAATCGTACATACTATCTGAATATCTGTACACGAGATAAACTATTATTCTTGTACACTTTTCTCATGAATTTCGCAGTCTCAGCTGCAGTTTTTCCCACGTTTAAACAGAATCTAATGTTCGCTACTGTGCGCACGTCCTCTCACTACCTGCACAACATGACGCTGTATTTCCCGTCATGCTCAGTGTGGGGCGTTGTGCTATTTACAGAGTACAGTTGAAAGTTAAGCACATGGATGACAAACATTACTCCATGATGGCACGTATGCCTTGGTAAACTAAAATAATAAAAAAAAAAGTCTCATTATATATTGGTTAGACTGTGTATATCCATATATACGGAACTAAATATTTACATACCTTGTTAACTCGAGGCAAATTTAGCCACACCTTTTTGTTAAAAAAAACGCGCTTATATATATATTTAGGAACACCAATTTAATCGTATCTTGTATGAAAATCTACACTTTGACATTTATAAATTTCCCATTCAAATTTTTTTATATGTATTATCTCAGATAAAACGTGACTTCATATTTGTCCGACGTTCTTCCACAAGACACAGATCTTCCATTCGCGAGACCAGTTTGAGATTCTGCCAAACTCCCTCCTCCCCGAATGTGGGGGTATCACCCCTCCAAATTCTTGAGCACACATCCGCAACTTAAAAAGGTCTACGGTTAATAGCAGTACTCGAAGTGTGGTGGGTGGGGAATACCGTTCCCGTACTTTTTTTTTAATTTTGGATGTAGCGTTCCTTTTTATTATTATTGGTGCCTTTTTATTATTGAGAGCTCATTGTCTTTATTTTCAATAGTCAGTCGTTACAACTAGGTGCAAGCATTCCCTTACCTATATATATATATATATATATATATATATATATATATATATATATATACATGAAATATTCGTGTGTCCACACGAAATGTTCTAACTAGAGAGGATTTTACTTTTCACAGGCAGCTGAATAAACCGTTTATTGGTCTGGTTTTGGGCGCTTCAAAGAATAAGTCATCTGATGAAATGTAAAATCAATCGCTTTCGTCATCCTCATCAAAAGAAATAGTATTTTATTTCCACTTAATTTCCCATACCCCCCTTCCTTACACTAACGTTTCTACATGTTTACAATATCCTTTCCAGTCTTTCTCGGCACATGATCCAGGAGCAGTATTCACGTGAATCGTCGATTGATCGGGAACCGGTTAGATTATTTTGTCTTACGTGGTGGGGTTTTACTCTAACCTATGCATTAGGATGAAGACGAAGCACACGGTGCCCATGTTCATTCAGGAAGCTGTAAATATTATATTTTTTTTCTTGTATTTTTTTTTCTTTTTAGTATTAATATTTATTTATTTGTATCGAAGGATAAACCCGTGATACATACTACAATGTGTTGTTATTTCTTACATATTGTCTGGATATCTATATTACAGGAATACACATACCTTTCTATGCATCTCCATATACATAAACACACATACATACATACGAGTTATTTGAATTTGTAAATTGTCTCTTCCCTCTTTTATGATAGAGCGGATATCGTTCTTCGTCTGTGCAGTATAAGATTTTGTCCAGTGCGTTCTCGCTTGTCCTGTATTTCCAAGTGACCACTTCTTCCCTTATGTCTGTATATCCTACACAAGTGACCTTCGTCTTCCTGCCCCTTACAGAAGATACATACCCAATTCCCGTCTTTATCTTTCTTTCCTTCCCATTTCCACGAGCCCATTCGAAAGATTGCTATGGCCCTTCTATTTTCCTTTGTTAAATCTACATACTTCTCTCGCCCTGGTTGTTTATTAAAGTTAGCCAGTTTGCATACCGATGGTTTATTTCTACATTCGGCTAGGAGGTTCCTGAAAGCCTCATCTACTACGGCTTTGCTTTTGTCCTGCATTTGTTGTTTTAGAGATTCAAATTTTAATTCTATCTCTTGTCTCCGGATACTTTTTAGTATCTCTTTGATTCCCAAGAACCATGCCCCTCCTTTGTCTTCTGTTTGCGACATCAGGCATAATTTTTGTAGTGGTTTCGTGCTAGCAGTTCGCAATTTTAGCCAATAATTTACTGCACGTATTTTCACTATCATGCTCGTATGTATTCGACCTAACTCGAGTAGCACCCAACTATTCGAGGCTGATTGTGGTACTCCTAATATTTGTTTGCAAAATCTGTTGTAGATTTTGTTGATTACTGTATCTCCACAATCTACCCCCCACACTTCCCCCATATGTCAAAACCGGCTCTATCATAGCGTTAAATATTCTGATAGTAATCTATGTGCGACAAAGAGCCCTTTTTCGGTTGCTCTCAGCGCCGCTTTCTGATGCTCCGCTCATTGCTACTTAGTGTAACAACGAGATATTTCAGTGTTTGTGTTGTTTCTAGTGCGTTGTTCTGATACCATTTCTCTGCTTTACTTAATTTGCTACCCTTTTTAAATACTATAATTTTAGTTTTGGTTGTGTTGATTCTCAAGTGCCACTTTTTGTCCAGCGTGTTTAACATACGTTGCATACCCACAGGTGTTTTTGATAGAGCCACCACATCGTCTGCGAATAGTTTTGTTCTTTATGTGTGGCGGGTGTATTTCTGCAGTCTTCAATTCTGAATCTATATCGTTTATGAATAAACTAAAAAGAACAGCTGACATTTGGCAGCCTTGTCTAAGGCCAATATGTGACTATCGTTCTTTGCATCTTTCATTGCGCCATTTTTACACTAAATTCGACCTTTTTGTACAACTGTTTAATTCTCTGTAACATTAGCCCTGACATTCCAATGGATTTGAGCTTAAAGTATAGTGCTTCGCGACTGATCTTATCAAAAGCTTTTTGAAAGTCCGTAAAGCACCCGTACAGTTTCCCCCTTTTCTTTCTAAGTTCTGTATCCAATAAATGTTCTAATTACAAAAAACGTTGTCTATTGTGCTAAAACCGTTCCTGAAACCTGCTTGGGCTGGTATTATGTTGTGGTGCTCTGCCCATAGTTGTATTCTGGTGGCCAGTATTTTTGTGTATATTTTACTTATTACTGACAACAGCGTTATGCCCCTATAATTGTTTGGATCGTTTATGCTGCCTTTATTTTTAAACAGTGGACGTACTACTCCAGTGCCTCATGTGCTGGGCACCTCAGCCCCTTTCATTAATTTGTTAAAAAGTTTTAGAGTTTTTTCTAAAATTTGTTCATTGGCCGTTGTATTTTTGTAAAATTCAACCCCGGTAGGCGATCAGTTCCGGCTGCTTTGTTGTTCTTCATCGCTTTAAGTACTTCTGACCGATGTATGTCCGTGTCTTGTATCTGTTTACCTAATGGGTGAAATGCGACCCACCATTTCACTCGGGACTCCTGATAAGCTAAGGAAAAATCTTTAAAGCTTATAAAATATATTTGATTTAGAAATTTATTGCATATACTAACGTCACTTTCCCCAGTTGAAGTTTCATTTTCACATTGCCAATGTGGAATTTCTTGGGATAGAATAGCATCTGCACGAAGTCCTTCTTTGGAGGTGTGCTAAGTAATTCACTTTTTAGGTCTCTCTCATAATCACCCGGCAAGGAGTGCTTCGAACAAATACGAGCATTATTTACATTAATTTTGTCAGCCCGCTTGCACCGAGAAATCCACTCTTGTTGAATAACTGGTTTTTTGGAAACCTATGATACAGTGTCCCTTCTGTTTTATGTCCATAATTACAACAAAGTGCAACAGCACAACTGGAATTATTATTGTTCATTTTTGAAACATGATGATGTAAATCCTTTCAGAGTAATCCTTAAGTTAACACCTTACCGTAGATTTTAGGTAAGTATAAAGCTGCCCTCAAAATCTTTTAATTAAGGTCATCAACACAATGCAAAAATATGTATATGGGAAAACAATTTTTGTTCACTTGTTAGCAATGAACCCCTCTGCGTGACTGCTAATTCCCCTGTCGAGAGAGACACTGTGATAGCGTGACTTGCCCTGATTGGCTGCGGTTTTCGTTACCTAGCTGGCGATTTCCAATGCTAGAATACAGACAGATTTCTCTAAACGGATACTCTTTGCTTAACGACAGTATCTACCAGTTGCGTCATACACCATTGAGCCAATGTAAATGCTTTTACCTGTTATTTACATACCTTGTCTCTAACCATTGACACAGACATCTATTTCGGCTTGTGAAACTAATTACCCATAAATATCACAATCAAGTTGTTCATTACATACATAATACTAACTTTATATGACATTCCAACAATACAAAACTTTCATCAAAGTAATGTTTACATTAAATAAAATTTATTCATTGAACAACAATGTCTATAATCTTCTAACTAAATTCAAATCATTTTAATTCATTTAAATCGCAATCTTTTAATTTATTCTTCCATTGGATATCCATAAATTCCACATTAAAAAAGTATCTTAAAGATACCGCTCAAAACCATCGAGATACTCAAAATCAAGGAAAGATACTAGTATCGCGATACTGCTCATCTATGCCCATGTATTGTGTGTGACCAATTTGTTTGTTGTCCCCTTTAGTTTTCACCAAATTGATTTATTTTGGAAAACAACCGTTCGCACGCTGCGCTAGAATGTAGCAACAATCAAACATCAAGGGCGAACTGAGCTACATCGGCAACCCGGCTAATATCAGCTAATATTTTCAGTTTGGCCCAGAATTTTTGTTTCCAATTCCTTTATATTCGAAAATTTTGCTAAGGCCAACTTTTTTTTACCTTTGGTCATCCATGCACTGCAATATGTATGCCCGGCAAAATCCTTGGCATAGCAGCAGCAAGAGACACCAGTGACATCTTGTTGCATGTCCTGAAAGTACCACAGAAAGATATGATATTCTCTCAAACGTGGAATCAGAACTGAAATCAAAATGCTTTTTCACCTCGTTACAAATGATAATTAAATGTTTTCTGCATTGTGTCTGATAGACTTCTGTTTCATACTCTTTACACATCTAATGTCTGCAATACTTTTACGCCTAGGTAAATGTTTTGAAGAGGTACAAAGTAACACTTACTAGCTGGATCAATTGTGTTGGTATCTGTTTGAACTACGTATTGTCTGTTAAGATAAACAGTCAGTAATTCACAATATACAGAAAACAGCGTGCTGGCTGGGGGTCTCAAAATGTGCTGTAGTCGACGTTACAGAAGTGCTGAAATCCTTGGAGATGGACCTGCCGGTTTTTTTATTATTATTATTATTATTATTATTTCCCTAAAGTCCTCACTTGCACATCAATGTAAAGTGTGACACACACACTTTTGTACAACATCTCCAGGTAACATTTCCTTTAATTTGTGGTCGACTGGGTTATTCTTACTTATCATTGCAGTGTAGCCATCACTTGCGAGTAATTGGAACGTTTGCAGCGTCTGCATCTTCCCCTGAATAAATCTGCACGTGTGTCCAGAAACGCGACACATTACTTCCAGATACCTCATCAAAATATCGTACACATATACAAAGCTTTTTTTATGCTACTGATATCAGTAGACGCTTCAACTGTAATACTGAACTTGCACTTGGTCAGTTGTTCTCTTAAGTTCATTGGAATGTACCTTCGTTTGGTTATTGATTGAATTTGTCTCCAGACGTAGAAATGAAAGTACACTTTTTCTCAGATGAGCTGCCTCCCTCGTTTTTAGCACAATATATTTTTTTACCTTGAGCGTGTTATTTCACAAATGTCAGATGTAACAGTAAACTCTGCCTTACAAACCACACATCTTGCCAGGTACGGAAGTCGGCCATCTCTTAAACTCGCTTCGATTGGCCCACTCTATTCTATAATTGGTGTTCCTATCTTCTAACAGACTCACCTCTACGTCTTTTGGTTTTCTCGAGTGTTCCCAAGTTCCTTTGCTCGCATGTTTCATTTCCTTCTGATTCATCCACCGTATCCTGCCATGTAGAGGAAAAAGAGGATGATGATTGGTATACATTCGAAACACTAAAAAAAGAATTCATAAACTGTTGGTTTCATCTTCACATCATTTTTCACTACCATTACCCGTTGTTCATCCTCCTTCATGTGTAGCCAGGGATTTTCCTACACTGTCCCAACACCCCAAATTTTAACGGATTCTTTTCAAAAGAAATCTAATTTATAGTCCCCTAAATGAATCTGATCTATATATATCTCAATATCAGCGGAAATGGCAGAAATTTTAATACGATGGTCTCCAGAAATGTATGACAGGTTTCCGTGTAGTAAAACCGTATTGTTTAATCAAAAAATTGCATCCGTCTGGATGTAACATAACCCTTGAAAGGGCGAAGTTTGACTAGTCTCCGAATTTATAAGGTGCTTTAGTGGTAGTAACCCCCAATCTCTTACACGCCCTGTGCGGGACGCGAGATCTCCGAATGTATCATTTACAGAAACCAGTAACTTACGTTCAACCAGTGTCATTTGACAACGCGCGCACATAGAACTCTTATATCATGCAAACTGTACGCCACTTCGCTTACGTACGCATGTGTTGTTAGATAAAAGCTCAAGTTGTTATGCGTTTGGTGCTGCTGCTAATGTACAACGTTAGATTATTTTTCCATTTCGTCCTTAAATATTGCACGGCAGTATGCAAAGTATATGTAGCTTATTTACGTCGTCATTGTAGGGATAGATTTTTATTATACAAAATATGTACGGCAATATCCTATTAGTTATGTAATCTTCATTTAACATGTTATTCACCGCCGCTGAGTGCAAGCGTTCCCCCTACCTTTTCAAACCCATTTCAAGCACTGATTTATTTCATCATTTTCGCAACGATGTGACTTTCCAAGGAAAGTTAATCTTTTCTTTTATAACAGGCAGTAACTTATTGCGTACCTTTTCAATAAGGTACATGTCACTGATTACCTCACCAGTTTGCGCTTCAGTCCTGAGTGGACCTTGGTCTCCCACACGTTTTGCCTCCATGCTTGTCTGCTCTTTGCTATATCCCTTCACCCGATGACACCCATTTTTATCAGATCACTAGACACGTCGTTCAGTCGTCTTGTCTTTGGTCTTCCTCTCCTCCGAGTAGCGTACAGTCTTCCATCCAGCATCTTTGGGATATCACTGTATGCCATTCTTTCTAGGTGACCAAGCCATCGAGTTCTTTGCGAGTTTATAAATTCTATTGTTTCGCCTTTTAATATTGCCTCCAGTTCTATGTTGCTTTTAAGTCTCCACTCTTCGTTTTCTTTCCCTGGTCCATATATTTTACGGACAATTTTCCTTTCAGAAATGCAAATCTTTCTTTCCTGTTCTTCTGTGAGTGTTCATGTTTCTGATCCGTATGTTGCTACTGGGCGTACCAGGGTGTGGGATACTGTTGTTGCTTCTTGATTTGAGTTTACTGTTAAATAATTGATTGTTTGCATAACATGCTTTATTTCCTTTCATTATTCTTTCTGTGATACATATTCCAATATTGTTTCTATTGTTCACCACGTTGCCAAGATACAGAAAGCCTTGTACTGTTCCGAAGGTTCTTTGTCCTGCCTGTAGCTCGCTGGTATTACGTCTATGTTCTTTTGTAGATACTACCATATATTTTGTCTTCCTTTCGTTCACTTCCAGCCCTAATTTAGTGGATTCGTCTTCTAGCTGTTCGTAGACTTGCGTCAGTTTGTTTTGCGTTCTTGCAACTATTACAATATCATCTGCATAAGCGCAGATTTGGCTAACCTTCGTAAATATTGTGTTCCTTTGATCGATCTCTTGGCAGGTAATATGTAGGGCAAGTATGAATAATGTAGTCGAAAGCCTGTCTCTTTGTCTAACGCCGGCATTGTATGCAAAGCTGTTGCTTAATCCATTGATCACTTTCACTTTGGCTATACGGTTCCTTAAGGTCATCGCCTTTCTGTCTATACTGTCAAACGCCTGTTTGAAGTCTACGAATAGCAGATGTAGATCTTTATTATATTCGTAATGCCTTTCTACCATCTGCTTTATTATGAATAACTACCAGTGGTACTCCTAACACTTAACACGCGCAATTACTGTAACAGATAAACGTTTGCATTGCCACGGCAAACATTGTCCCTCTTGAACAGTTTCTTTAAAAAAAAATGTGTTAACACACTTTCGCCGTTTTCATACCGTATACCTGAATACATCCTGTACGAACTGTAGATACTACTCTTTAATCAAAACATTTGACTATGACCCACGAAGAACCTGAATCACGGCCCTTCCAAGTGTAAAAAGTGAAATTTTAATTTTCAATGTTTCAAATAAACAATAGGACATTAGGATGTAATTGGGAAACAATTTTCCCTCTTATCACCGTCAGTATTTCCTCCGCACAGGCTGTTGGTAGTCATTCATGTTTGGATGTATAGTAATCTGTAAGTAGGTTAATGCATCTTTTGCTGTCTATGCTCGTATGTAAGTTTTTTTATATCAGTTGTGTATGGTATGTCTGTAGTTTTTATTCCATTTATCTTTCGTATTCTTTGTAAAACAATCTGGTGTCTCTCTTAACCATTCTGGAAGCGTTGGTAAAGAGTTTCATAAGGAAGTGTGTCAAGTATTTGTCAAGGTTTCTCGTGGGCCCATTGCAAGCTGACACTATTATCCTGCCTGGTGGAAGATTGGTTTCCGGTCTTATTGGTTTGTGTATTTTCGGTAGGATATAGAACTTTGCTAGTGTGGCTTTATGGTTCGTTAGTCTCCCCAAGTGATAGCGTTTCAGCACTCCTGCTTCCAATAATTCGTTTTCAAAAAACCTGATCTTTTTTTTTTTTCTATAATTTTTTTTAAGAAACTCATCATTTTGAAAAATTTCTCTTAAGTTTGTTTTGTCCTTCAGTTGTAATAGTGCTTCTTTTTCATAATCTGCTTTGTTCATGAGTACTAGGCCTCCAGATTTGTCTGTGGGTTTGTTGATAATTTCTTTTTTATTTTTGATTGCTTTTGTTGCTTGTTTTTGTGCAATTGTCAGGTTGGGTTTGGTTCCTTTTTGTAGGGGTTTTACTATCGCTTCTTGGAGCTGTCCTGTGTGCTCTAGTGAGCAGTGTAGTGGTAAATCAGGTTCAATGCTGCCCCTATTCCCAGGTGGTAGGGCCGTTTTGTGGTTTGGTATTCGTGTGGGTTTAAAGGCCACCGCTCTCTGGTGTTTCCTATCTAAGTTATATCTGAGGTTTCAAATGGTCCTAATAAGGGCGTTTTTGTCTGGCTTAGGTGTAGGGCTGTTTCTAGTACTTCTATCTCATGTTTTGATAGCTCTTTGTTTGTCAGATTCTGTATCAGTGATTTTTTTTATTATTCTTCGTTGTGGGTCTACTTTTATTTTTTCATTTCCAGTTTCTATTTGTGTGGGTTTTCTCTCTACAGTATAGGTAAGGTCATTATTCTTATTTGTACAAGAGTTCGGTTTCAGTTGGGGGAGGTTTCGTGTTCAACACGTTATTATTCTTATTATTATTTATAACCTTGTAGTTATTTTGAGAAGTGAGATCTTCTTTCCATTTCGGGGGTACAATTAGGTGGGATTTGGTTGTCTTTATTTTCAATCATACGATATACTATAGGTAAAATAATTTCGCTTTTCAAGAATTTTTGGCGACCCTGAAAAGAGCCTTTGTTTTTGTTTCGTGTTTTCATCATTTTCTTTCTTTAAGTTTTTTTAAGAAGTCCAGCAGGTCCTCCATTGATTCTCTTCTGGAGTGCCTTCTTTGGGGCATCTGCTTCTCCCTTTGTGGTGGTGTCGTTCTCTTTTGGTTGGGTTTCTCACTCTCCATCGTCTGGAGTGTCTTCTTCAGGAAGTCTGTCGCCACGCTTTTTGTCCTCTGGACAACTTCTGGGCCAAACCGTGTTTTGCACTTCTCCAGTGTAACGTCCCACTCTTCTTCTAGCTTTGGTGTTAGTTGTTGGTAGTGTATGACTACTTCCTCGTTTATATTCTGTTCGGCTCCCGCCAGTATTTCTTTTATTCTCCGCTCGAAGTTCTCGGGCGCTTTGATGTATTCTACTAGGTTCAGGTCAGGTTTCTGCAATTTGCAGTTGGATGACTCTCTTGTTATCTCTGATGCCTTTCCTGATGCAGGCCTCATAGTGTTGCGCAAGGTGCTTTTTGTAGATGAGCTTGCGCAGTAGTTTGAAGCTCTCTTCCCGGTCACCTCTCAACCTGAAGTTAGGCCGAGGGGTACCGGTTAGGCCCCTGCTAAGTTGCTGGAGCCTGGTGTTTGAGGGGTTCCCTGGTGATCCCCCACTTGGTCCCTGCTTCTCTCCTGTTGGTGGGGTCCTGCTTGTCACCCATGATGTTCACCCAGTCCGGCAAGTCCATGGATATTTCTTCTTCCATCAAAAGGATGTCCTGGTTTTTTTCAGCTTTCATTGTTGTAGATTATACTAAGAAGTACAGTATGAGTGCAGAATGTTATGTCTTACTCAGAAGTACAGTGAATTTTAATGTCAGTCTTGCACTAAGAAGTACAGGTTTCGCTTGTTTGTGCAGATTTCTAACACCAGTACTTAAGACTACAGTGTTCTTCTCTCACTACCGTGGATACCGCAGTAGACAGTGTCCCAGGTTCGTTTATTTCGTTTAAACTGCAATATATTATCGTTTTCTTTGTTACATTTCCTGGGGCATTTTCAAAATAAAATCAAGCTTTTTATTCTAGTTGTGATTGCGGTAAACAAGCAACTTCAGCAAGCTTGAAGAAATGTTTTTTATAGAACAGCATTTCTACGGTTCGTGTACGGTAAAAATGTCCCTTGCTGGCAACCCTGTATGTCGCCCCCTCTTCCACAGACAAGCCACAGCTGAGCTTATCTTGCATCAGTCTCTTCCCTCCATGTTTGGCTTTTTTTCTGACGCTCTGGCATTACTGTGTGTGAATATTGACAGTACATCTCTTCTGAAATTTGTGAATTATCCTCTAAATTGGCTGTGGAATATTCTGCTTGGTTATAGTAGAGAGCAATAAAAGATGCCTTTCGCTGCATAATGCTTTGTAAATTTAAGTATCAAATTACTGAAAAAGATTGTGCTTTTGAAAAATTGAAAAAAGTTTCTGCCCTTTACATCTATTGCTGTGCTATAGTCGTGGAAGAACGAATGGGTAAGTTATCTTTATTAAATGTACCACGCCATTTGACTCATGGAACGGAGCAACGTTTCGCGAAAAAGGTTGGGTTGGCCGGCGTGAACAGGACTCAGAAACGCGTCACCTCCCAGTGCGACCGTAACCACTGGACCACGGAGCTGGGTGGCTGAGGTATTTGAAGATAATCGTAGTTATTAATGTGATTGCCAGATTGATTCGTATCAGCGTCACTTTAAAAAAAAAAAATTGAAAGCTTTAAAGGAAAAGTAAAGCGAATGAAGAAACGAAGGGTAAGAAGAGTGTCTGTGACCAACTCAGTATCTATGCAAAAGTTTATGAACAAAATAAATGAAGAGGACCAATCTTATCATATTTGAAGTTGTGACAGGAATATGTTTTAATTTACTTTACTCTGTCTTCAAATAATGCATTATTTTATGTAAATAATTTGCTTGGATCCATTTTTCTTAGTAAATAATAATAAAAAAACAAAGCAGCATCGTGTTCTTCCATTTGAATTTTATGACCTTTGGTACATCTAAGGCTCAGACCAGAATAGGGGGAGGGAAAAGGATACGGGAAGATATCGGCTAGGGCCTATGTTGAAGGTGCCATCTTGGTGTGACCGAAAAAATCTCAAGACAAGATGGTCGGCCGCTGAGATCGAACCCACGACCTCCCAAAGGCTACGCAAACGCTCTACCACTGAACTACGGCGGCTCGGTCCTGTTCTTTCGTGTTTGCATTACAATACTTCGGTGATTCCCAAATCTCGACCTGTAGACCGCGGATTCCTGGTGCCCCGCAAACCAAATTATATAAAACAAATTTTCATTCTTCTTTTTTATGTACCATATACAAAAAAAAAAAAACTATTTCAATGTTTTTGTCAACCTTACAATATTGTTATTGAGAATATTTTCTCTCTAATTAATTTGTACATTGTTTATTTTTCATTCATGTCTAATTGTAAACAATAACTAAATTCAAACTAATGCAATATTTCCAATTATGTCCTTTAGAAGGTATGAAGTATATGGAGTAAAACAATTCACAACGTGTGATATGTGGGACCGCGATTGTATTATCGTTATCTTCATTGGGTCCACGATATGGAAAAAGTTGTGAATTACTGCTGTACTTGTTCACTAATCATACTGCTTGTCGGAGAGCTTTACTTTTTGTTCGATTTACTTCTTATAATCATGCAGTAATATAAAAACATTCCGTACATGTATAAACCATCTTTACAGAAGTTCGTAGGCTCAGAATATTTTGTAAATTCTACTGTTGTTTCGTCACTAATATTATTTGTTAGTTTTGGACAAAAAAGAGTTAAATCATGATGTAAATAATTCTGGTGTGCAAAGACTGAAAAGTTATAGTTATTTACACCTTTGTCATAATCGTAAAAGGTAGCCAGAACCCATTTTTTGGCAAGTATGGGTCTTTCTAGTAACAATCATATCATCTAAGTTGGCGGCAATACAAACATAGCTGTTACTTATAATTTAACACGCAATGGAGTCAGTAAGTTCGTTCACTCGGACAGTTGTGTGTGTACTTATTGTTCATAGTATGCGACTTACGTTGAACCTTACGCGCATGCGCCTTTAAAAGTAATCCCTCTGGACTATGATGCACTTCCGCCACTGTGCGCACAACCGTTGAAACAGTTTGCAAAGACTGCAGCTGAAATGGAATTGAGAGAGCTTCCGTCAGAATTACCTGTGCTATCAGTGAAACAATAATATCACTTAGGGTCAATTCTACAGTCGACCGCTAAACTTCTAGTGAGCGCTAAGTTAAGGCCAACTCTCGTTTTGCGTACTCTCATTGGCCAAAATCAGACTTGGCTTCAACTTAGCGCTGACTAGAAGCGTAGACCTCATAGTAGATAGACTTATCACCCTTCCCCATTTCTAGCTGCGCTAAAACTAATGGGTTTTTGTACAGGAGCACGTGCTTTTGACGCTATCCGCTAGGTAGCTCTGACATAGACCTCATATTCTAATGGGTTTTTGTACAGGAGCACGTGCTTTTGACGCTATCCGCTAGGTAGCTCTGACATAGACCTCATATATTCTAATGGGTTTTTGTACAGGAGCACGTGCTTTTGAAGCTATCCGCTAGGTAGCTCTGCC
>JAGDQP010042104.1:0-16654 GCA_022664845.1 Lepisma saccharinum | reverse complement strand
TACTGCCGGCATTTCTCTATCTTCAGTCCGATTATTATCTACTTCCTGGTCTTCATTGCTAAGACTATTATATAAATCAGTTCTAGGATCAGAATACCTTACGGAGTATGCTTGAGAATATAGACTAGTATTTAGGACAGGATTACATACTTTAGGTGTACGAGTGCAGGTGGAAGTTGGAGAGGAATTGTTTGAAATATGCTTTGAAGATTTTTCAGAAGAGATGTTTTCTGAAGTAGTGTTTATAGGTACTTGGGGAGAAGAGGGATGAGGAAATTAAGGATTGATTTCATCTTCTTCCTTAGATTCTGCTGCAAACGGATGAATTGTTCCTTTGCATTCCTTTTTTGGGCGTTCAGAATTCTCATCTTCTTCTTGAAGCTGATATAAACATCCCCTACCGCTGTCAATCTTCTTCCTCCTCCGTGGAGTTTCTTGTTTAGGTTGATTCTTTTTTAGAAATTCTTCTCTTGATGCAGATGGCATTTTGTCTCTTGAGTTCTGTACTTTATCTGGTTTCGACTGAGTTTCAATCTGATTTGGAGATGCGTGCTGTATTCTGATTATGAGCTTATTTGCCACAATTGCTAGTACGAGCGTTGGAAATGATATATTTTCATGATTACAATGCTACGTCAAGCAGTGCAGAAACTACTCACCCTAATAGCGGTAATTTAATATTTATTTTTTATCCTTCACCAGTAGTGTTTCTGCACGCCAAAACTATTGTTAGAGATTCTCTTTTGCGTGTTGCATTCCTGTCATCTAGCGCTATGTAATGTTTAATATTCATGATAAAATAATTTTATCACAAGTACTAGATATCATACCCGAAAGCTGATAATAAAATAAAAATTAAAAAAGTTAAACATATCACATTATACGTTTTTTTTCTTCAAAATTTCTTCGTCATGATGGGTCACCACTATTATCAATATAGCTAATATCATCGATAATTGTCATGATATAAAGGAAATAAATTTAGTACAGAGTCGTATCAGTTTTGATGTCAAAACTAAAGTTGAAAAACAAATTAAAAATTTAAAAACAAACTTTCCTTAACCAATTTGTATTTGTATGCAGCCTGTCAAACGCAACATTGTTGCAGACTAGTATCTATTTCAGGATAAAGAAATATATATATATTAAAATGTGATTTAAACATATATAAATATATGGAAGTACTAATGGAATATTGTATTGTATACCGACATGGGTCGCTGTGCAATTTAAGCCACAATCTAATCCAGTGAATTAACCTATTCGCCTTTTTTGTAATATATATATATATATATATATATATATATATATAAAGTTCGCAAATATTTTTTACAGTTAATTCAAATTAGTGACATACAACTTAGAAACGATTGAACTAAGGAATAGTAAGTACTGTTAATAGTATTAGAGGGTAATATTCTACTGAAGCGATTCAATATACTAACAACAGTAGAAATCTTACTAACTACTTCTTGAATATGTTCACTGCACTTCAAATGTTCATTTATAATTAGTCCTAAATATTTAGTGGAAGTCGCTCTTTCAATTTCTATGTTACTAGGTTTAATTTTCTTAGAAATATATAGCTTTGACAGTGGTTTATGAAACAATATTAACTTTGCGTTCAAAGGGTTTAATAACAGCTTGTTTCTACATAACTATTCATTAAGTATTTCGATATCATATTTCGTGTTAATTATCAAACCTTGTACGTTATCTGTATATGAAACCAGCTTATCATCAGCAAAGAATATTAATTTCCGTTTCAATTTTATACTACTAATATCATTTACATTAAGAATAGGAACTGGCCAAGCACAGAGCCTTGAGGCACTCCATTTTGAATTGATGATAATGAAATATCTTGCTCATTTATACTAGCATATTGATATCTATTAATCAGATAATTTTTAAATCATTCGAGTGGTATTCGCCTAGTTCCAATATTTAGTAATTTACTTCATACAATCTCATGCTTGACAGTATCAAATCCTTTTGCAGATCTACAAGGAAGCGAGAAGCAATTTTGTTATTATCCACAGCTTCTTCCATTTCAACTACGACATCAACAGCAGCATTAAGAGTAGATTAAATTTTTCTATAACCTTATTGATATGGATAGAAAAAATTATATTATGTAAATATGAAATTAAATATTTACGTACAGCTTTCTCAATCTATTTTGAAATGGAATTTAAACTTGATACAGATCTAGAGATTCTTGGATTCTTGCGATCACCACCTTTGAAAACAGGAACAATTCTAACTATTTTACAAGAGTTTGGAAAGGAAGGAAGCTCAAAAGACATGTTGATAAATTTTGCTATAGTTCATTACAAATAGTGTTTACATTTAATTAAACGTCCATTAGATATTTCTTATTCCTTTCTAGTTCTCTTCATTTTTAATAAACAGCTGAAGAAACGAAAACCAGTTTCGTTAGAAATTACCGATATGTTTGGTAAATAGTTTTGTGCCCGTTTGTATTTCCTTCCTTCAACTGTTTCAACAGAAAACGTACTCTCATCATTCGTCTAACACATTATCCGGGTCAATTTTACGTGTCATTTTGTAGTGCAGGATTATAGTTATGACAAAACTAATTTTCGTCATGGGGTTTCTTGGAATATTCCAGCGCACATTACTGTTTATAAAAAAAAATGAAGGAGAGTCAAGATTTATGTTTTCAAAATGGAGACCATTGTCGTTATACCCTCCAGCATGTATTGACTCCTGACCAGTAGCCAGTAGTTATTTATTTTCAATATATTAAGAGTATGTAAATGGAAAAGCATTCTTCGTACCATGTTATTGATTTACTTGATCTCTACGTCCCATTTGTCGTTATTTTGTTGACTAAAGCAGCTATAATTTTGGCTGTAATGGTTTAATTACATACAAAATTTCATCCATATCGAACTTCTTAACTTGATGAGTATTCTTAATAAATACGTTACATTGACGTCACATGTAAAAATCGAAAATGGTATATTTTTGCACCGGGCGTCTTTCATGGTCCAAAATTTGCAAGTTACAATCTTATAATTCGAGGTACATATCTGCAAAGATTGGTCAAAATTCAAGAATAAGCAGGCTTGTAATTCCTAGTTCATCTATAAATGATTGTGTCTTATATACATGTTAATTTAATAAGAAGAAATTATTTTTACGCAACTAGAAATTAACAGTAGAGTTACCTAAGTTTCTCTGATTCGCAAAAAAAAAATAAAAAAAAATGAGTACGTTCGAAGTAGAGAGTGAAAAAATGATTGAAAGACTAATGATAAAATATTGCACAATTCATCTCGTTACTACCAATCACACTAATACAAATATTTTATTATACATTTCTTGCAATTTCGGAAACATCCAGTGTAAGTTAAATGTCTATTTTTCTTCACGTACATAGCCTTAATAAAACAGTGTTCTCTTATAACGTACGCTGATTATCCTTTTACACCAGACGGCAATATAAATTGATGCGCTTTTCTGATAAATCCAGTCGCTTGTGTGTGTATATATATACAGCATCTCATTTCGAAACGAGAGAAGCGGTAACGTCTCTTTAATATACTCGTAAGCAAATGCTTTAAAAAAAAAAAACTTTCAGAAATTGAGAATCCAAGGCTGTCCATAAACCCACTTAACGGGTGTCGTTAGGCGTGCTTTGTTGGTAATTGCTACCCCACAGAGTTAACGAGTTTCGAAAATGTCCTGCAGCCGACTGATCTCAGTCATTTTCGTTGACTACAAACAACTTTATCATGTTACACAGAGTTGCTCCTGCTTCTAAATATTGTACATCTCAACTATTTTAATTGGTTATGTGAAATGTACTTCATGTTTTAATGGTCTTTTCAGTTGTAATGTTATTACACTTACACTTGTAATTGCAGCAAATAATTTGAAAGCTTATAAAATGTCTTGTCTTATAGTTTAGAATTGTTTCAGAAATAAAACAGATATGGTCAGCTAAGAAAGAATAACGTTTCTTTGAAATGGTGATCTCTAAGATGATTTATCGATTATACTCCATAATGCTCAACTAATATCAAATTCCTTTCGGTCATAATTTTTATACCGCAGGTAGGTATATCATTATACGGTTAATTCTGGCTTATCAGTGTTGCCGACCAAATGCTACAAACTCTTAGAAATTCCAGACAATGCAGGCACAATAGGCTTCGATAGATCCCTACTGACGCTCCCTAAAACATTGAACCATTGGAGACTCCCAAGCTTTTATTTTAAAGTACACTGCAATGTCGAACATGGTGAAAGAGTAGTATGTTAATTCTCACCTCCAGAAGCCAACGCGAGAATTATCACATGACATTAACGACTAAAAAACGTTCGAGGTAATCTTTTACATGTAAACCAAAATATATGTGACAGAAAACTGTCATATTTTGAACATGGACACATCGAGGTCTAAGGTTTCTTTGTACAAAATATGATAGTTTTGTGTTGCATATATTTCCCGTTATATATACAAGATTACCGCCAAGTTTTTAAGGTCGTGAATGTCACTTGTATCCCTTGGATTCTGAACCCCTCGATATATTCAGCGGTGTCACTAACACGTAACGTCTTAGGTAAATGACAAGATCTTGATTATTCTAGAGCAATGGTTCTGAACATATCTTGTTTCGTGACACATCTCAAACCCTTATCATTAATCATCGCGGAAAACTAGACACTAGAAATAGTGGAAGTACAAACCTCCAAAAAGTGGAATATTTTGGAGTTCGCCGCAAAGATGTACAAACTAGCTACCATTACAGCGTCCATGTCTCATACTCGTAAGCGCTGGTCACATCACAAGTAATTCTTAACCTGTGTCGATGTCAGTTCACTAGACTATCGACTAATCTGTCTAGATTGGCGGCAGTTGTGGTCACTCCTCAAGGCACACCAGTGTGCCGCGGCACAGTAATTGCGTATTACTGGTCTAGAGAAATTATCTCAAGAATCAGGTTGTAGACAAGTCATTCTGATGATCGGAAGTTGTAAATTATCAGAGTTTGAGCGGAGCATGTTAATAAGTACGAGACGGATGGGGTAATATAATTTCGAAGAAGTCCTACGTATGGAATATTCTTCGATCTACGGTGTCACTTTTGTACAGGAAATATCACTTCGAAAGTACTGATAATAGTTACCAGACAGATGGAATATTTCCATTTCGAAATTCTGTTTGCACCGAAAAATTTTAATAGGTGTTGGCAGGTGTGTAATGGATGCCATGTTGACTGCCAATGGTCTAGTACTTACGTAAATAACTAGAAATACTGACTAACAAGGCAAACGCCAAAGGTGTGTAGCTCAAAGGTTATATAGCGGAATTTGAAATTAATGGAATTCATTTCTATTGATAAGCTGTTTTATGTACCTGACGCACGAATCAAAAACTCTCTTAGAATACCCAAACCTACAGGCGGAAAATTTTTCACTGAACATCAAGTAGCAGGCAGTCAAATGTTCAGTTCCATATGGGACAGCAAAACATAAGGTAATGCCAACTGAACTTTTTTAGCTGAAGGTATTTTGTAAACGGAAACAATGTGTTCAGTAAGCAGGGCACCATGCGTTATAGTGCTGTTACTGGACGCATATAGTAAAACAGTATTGACTAGCGAAGGAGAGGTCTGGAGTGGGGTTCGAAACCGTCAGAGTTGCTTGTTTATTGTCCAACCCTGTTCCATCATTTCTGCTGTTGAGTGGATGACATTTTACTAGTCCTTTTTTGTTACGAAAACAGTTTCTGGAGTAAAGACATTTATGTAGACTTTAATTATTCGAAACTTGGAACTTTTATTAATTGATCCTGTGTTAGAATAGAGTTATGAAGAAGACTGATTCGTGATTTTACAGAAGTGAGACTCCTCAAGAGTATCATAATGACGTTTACTTTACTGTTCGGGTCGACGACATTTCTCACACAAACTGGCTGCTACTTTCCAAGATATTCAGTTGATATAGATTCAACTGGATGTATGGCTGCAGCAACTATAACCGCCCAGTTACGTTCTCCTCATTACGCATTCTGTGCATGTTACTGTTAATGTTTAGTTACAGGTTACATAATACAATAGTAACTGGCGTCAAAAATGTTTTGTTGGAGTTCAACCAAACATCGTTCAGTTCTTGGTACTATATTGTTCAGTATATGTTACTTTAGGTTTAGTTGCGTTAACCAGAACCCTTTATACCATTTGTGTTTCGCTGCATGTTCCATACAAATTGGCTCTTTTCCAGTTCGTGCGAGTTCCATAAGCCATAGAGTTAGTTAGTTAGTTAGTACCAGATATTTTGTTGATGGTACCAGAAAACCCTTAACTGGACCTGTTAGTTAAAATTTATGGATCCATTTCTCTGTGTGTAACAACAATAGCTATACGTACGGCATAGTTCACAGATCCAACTCAAATATGTATAAAACACACATGGAACTTATAAACAGAGACCAACTGACATGTATAATATACTTGCTGAACTAACAGTAAGCTCATGTTGATGATATGCTGAAGTCAGTTTGTCAGTGAAGGTCCTGGATGGGTTGTAGCTGTACTCTGGCTAATGGTCTGGTTCTTGTGACCATATCTTTTATCTTGTACACTTCTGCCTATAACGATCTAGTCTCCTAATGCTGTTCTTCTGAGAAATTAGTATTCGCAATTACGGCGAAGAACCTCATAACTCATAAATGGTCTTGAATTGTTGACTCACAGATATCTAGCTTGAAGTGGACTAACACAAGATCACTTTTCTGAGGAGAGCACCTATTGTGATGGTTCCTTATTTATACCAAATTTGAACCAATCACATACGAGCTGGGATGATTGGTAATATTTACGTGATTGTCTTTTGTAACCGAGATGACAGGAAATTGTAACCTGGTTCACATATTTCTTCCTCTGTGCATGACATTTAATTGATTTTGCGTAGAGCTGGAAATTCATTGGGTGGCTAAAGCGTGTTCTTAGTCTTTTTGATATACGGTATTACACATTGACATTGAAACACTTGGTTGGATCTCATCTTATGCCATATATGAAACTTGATTAATATTAGTGCAGTCATTTTAAGCCAAAATTGTGTGACTATATAAAAAATTCTTACAAGCAAGAAACTTGGTACACATATAGTACTTGGTCACCCAAATAACATACTAAAATTCCCCCAAAATCAAACTTGTGCTACAGCCGCCATCTTGGAAAATGGCGACCAAAATTAAATGTTTCCAATTTTCGCGGAAATTAAGCATCCCATCGGAAAAGTGTTCAAATAAAGTTGGTTTATTATGAAATTATCAATCTTCTTTGTATCTAGCTTTGGTTTCACTTGACCAATCCTAAAGCCACAAAATGACATCGAACGAAAACGGTATATTCGTTTTCAGAAGCCAATATCACTAGATCGGTTGAACAAATTCTTAAAAGCATGGGACTTGGTATATAGAAAGTACTTCACCACCAAAGTATCATATGAAAAGTCCCCACAAATCAAATTTGTGCTAAGGCCGCCATCTTGAAAAAAGCGGCCAAAATTAATTGTTTTCACTTTTCCCGGAAACTAAGCGTCACATCAAAACAAATTGTAAATATTGTTTGTTAGGGATAAAACTATCAATTTGTTGTACTTTGAACTTTTTGTCATTTGATCTATGAACTTTGATAGTGATATATGTCATTTGAACTTTGAACTATGAACTTTTTGTCATTTGATCAATCCTATTTCTTCACAGTAATGCTCTGTTCAAGTTTGGAAATGCAACACTTTCAGCTCGGAAAGCAGTAGTTTTGTACATAAACGTTTTATACTTTCTCAAATAGTTAAAGATTTCAGTGAGTATTAACTAAGTAAGTAATCCTATGGCATATGGAACTCGCAGGTTCATCGCCGCAGTAACAAACGTTCGCCATTGGATTCTATCCTGTGAAATATCAAGCCAGTTTTCATTACGAACACCTACTTCCCGAAGATCTCTTCTAACATTTTCCTCCCTCCCAACGACGTCTCAGTCTTCCCAATGGTCTTCTTCCATCCGCCCTCCCAACCAGGATAGAATATAATCTTCGTTTTCCCCCCATCCGAGCTACATCATGGCCTGGACACCTTAGTCGTCGCGATTTCATTAGATTTACAACATCTTGTAAATCGTACAGTCCGTGGAGTTCTTCATTGTGCAGTATCCTCCACTCTCCAGTCATCTCGTCCCATTTCAGCCCGTATATCTTTCTTAAAACCTTAGTTTAAAACACACGTAATTTATGTTCATCTGCTAGGGTCGTACCCCAACTTTGCAACCGTAAAGTATTACTGGCAGAATAACCGTTCTGTTAATTTTCAATTTCAATTTCCTTGATATTAAACGCGGTGTTAGAAGTTTTTGGACTGAATAGAAACATGCGTACCCCGATACTAAACGACTTTTTATTTCTTCCGTGACTTCATATTTGCTTGTTACGTATGCTCGCAAGTATTTAAATTTGTTTACTTTCTCCTTGACCCCATCCCTAATTATTATGTTTTTATTTCCGTTATTTCCTGTGTTTCGGCTTGTTATCATGTATTTTGTTTTGTCTATGTTTACCTCAAGACCTATCTCTCCGCAAGCTTCTACTAAGACATCGGTGCTGCTTTGTATTGCATCTATATCGTCTCCTATTAAATCTACATCATCCGCGTATACAAACAGTTGATTGAAACCAAATTTCAAGTGAGGGTTGCTTGAAATTTTATGATATTTAATTGTTAGTGCCTATATTTTGTACTAATGCTATCATGTATGTTATTTCGTCACAGAAAAAATGTGTAGTTAATTTAGGAAAAACTTTTGCGAGCAGTTTATGTTATTGACATTAATTTCTATCTTCATTATTTTCAAAATGCTAAATGAAAATAGAATATTATGACAATCAGTTTAGCTTTTGTGCCATTTTGTTGCTTCTGGTCACTCTTAAAATTACCTTAACAACAAAGATTTGTAATTTTTATGATGAGCAAACTAATTTAAAACGCTTTTTGAAGTGCCGCACTAGTTTCCACAAAAATGAAAAAAAAAATAAACCTTGAGAAAAAATGAAAAAAGAAACCTTAGATGATTTCTTGTCTCTACAAAAATTGTTATGCTAACGACACGGCACCGGTAACGTCGCCTCGCTTGCGCTCGTTTGGGTAGTGATAGAGTTCGGTTAGCGTGCAGATTTCAACAAGGCACCATGAGGACTGGTATTGGTTCTGTACTGATATAAAATGTGTTCACGTAGCATGAGTTGGTTCCGCTTGTCATCTTAAACACTTCTGTAATCGATATACGCTACATTGCACTACTTGGTGGCTATGATCGCATATCAAGTAGCTTCATTTGGTCGGAATGGGGTCCTACATGTCGTTGCGCATCCAACACATCCTATGTGAATTTATTACGTATCAGTAACGCCTGATGAAAATCTTAATACATCTTAACAGAATCTCAGATTTGACAGCGTAGCTCTTCAGAGAAACATTGTTATCAAATTGTTGTGCTTTCGATTAACGAAAACTATCTACATGTGAAGCGTATTCAACTTGAGTATTTTCCTCTACGAAAGACTCCTACTTTATTTTAAATACTAGTCTACGCGTTAAGACTGAAGAGGTGTTTAGCACAATCTTGAATCTTTTACAGAATTGTAAGGTAAATGTCGCTTAATATCTGCGATGAAACTCAAACAGAGAACGTTGGTTTAAATTATTCGCTTCAACACATTTTATGCACAATTTCAATTTAAGATAACGTGATAAATACTGGTGGTTTTGGAACTGCAGGGTGTTTGTTATTGCTGCCGTGTTTGGCTTCAAAATTCTACTTTTAAAACTTCAGAATTGAACTCAGAACACTTTGCACGTAAGAGTTACTCGACAACTGGATAATGAGAAGAACGTCTATCGGATGACAGCTTGTAGTGGCATTGTTGCTGTGCCACCAATAGGCAATTGTTGGAGTTTGTGGACAAAATAGATGATAGCTTCATTTCCTTTTTTAATCCAGAAAATAACAGAGAACACAACAGTGAAAACTTGTTTCAGGGCAGTGTTCAAAACACATTTCTCTCCCCAACAATCCTAAACAAAGTTTACATTTAGACTTTGACATACACCGGTATATTTACACAGTTATAACTGACAGTCAAAACGTAATTCATACTGAATGTTATAGACCTTTTTTTTTTATTGAATAAAAGTAACGTGGTACGCTCGTGTTGGTGGGAGTACACAGTGAAAATTACTAGAATGACAGGCATAACTTCGCTCACTTCATCAGATGTCTGCTGTCTGAAGTTTCAATATCTTTATCGGATCGATACTATTCATGTGGCTAGCCAATTCCAAATTCCTGCAAATAGTTCATCTCTAGTTGCTAATAAAACTTAAATAGAGTTATTGCTGGCGAATTAGCTCTAAAAATCCTGGAATATCCAAGCACGTGACAAAACTATTGTTTGGACCTCTAAACAGAACCACCAGTATAGTTCGTTCATGACCAATGAATTGAAATAGAGTTAATGATTGCGACACTGACAGATACGCACACAAGCCTATTCTTTGATTTCCTTAAGGGAATTAATGTATCGTTAATCATTTCATTCTTTTAGGACATACTTCACAAGATTACATTTAGCACTTTTGCTCAAATGAGTCGAATATAATTTGCAAATTTGAAATGTATTTCGCGTTTCGGTAAAATTGAAGTTCAGGTTAACGTGACCGTGAGTGAAAGAGGAACTAGAGTGTTAGAGGCCTTCCACCTCCAAAGCATACCTCCTTCCCCGAGAGGTTAATAACTGGCTAGGAGCGTTTTATTTCACACAGAAAGAACAAGGTGAGACACCGAGCGCTCGTAGCTCAGTTGGTAGAAAGTTGACTTAGTATTCGATAGGTCCTAGATTCGATATCAGCGGCCGATAATCCTGTTTTTGATTTTTCAAAGGTTTCTCCTCAGTCGCACGCGACTTCTTCCCAATCCTTTTCCTGCAACCTGTTCTGACCTCAACATAAATGCATAAAGACCATAAAATAAAAACAATTCTATTCAACAAAAATAATAAACTTCTTAAAGACATACTTTTCTTAAACAATTCATGCTAAAATGTAAAAAATAATTTTATGTATGACTAAAAAGAAAAGCATGAGGTGCGCTCTTATATACAATTTATAAATACTTGAATTGGCACGCCTCATGCTTTCCTTTTCAGGTATGCATAAACAAAATTATTATTATTATTATTTTGCTTTCTAACACGAATTGTTTAATAAAATACGTATATAAAAAAGCATTTTTAAGATTATTTTTTAGTTATTTCGGTGTTCGGATATATTTTTTCTCAAGCTAATGTTTTATAATCCAAATCCTAAAGTGT
This sequence comes from Lepisma saccharinum, assembly GCA_022664845.1. Taxonomy (NCBI): domain Eukaryota; kingdom Metazoa; phylum Arthropoda; class Insecta; order Zygentoma; family Lepismatidae; genus Lepisma; species Lepisma saccharinum. The sequence goes on along the minus strand of JAGDQP010042104.1, from coordinate 5,249 downwards.
TCTGCAACCAGTTAAACGCAACATCGTTGTGGGCTAGTATTTATTTTCGGATAACGAAGTCGATATTAAAAAGAAATATTAAAACATGCTTTTGAAATATATAAAAGTATAAAATATATGAAACTAACAATGAAATAATGTATTTCACCCGACTTACGTAACTATGAAACGTTTCATCATTGTATGTCGTCGGGAAATGAGTTAAATTAACGTATTAAGATTTTAAGGGCACCACACTCACTTTAGCTATCTTGGACACCACAAACCATTGTGAACTAAAGAAAAGTCGGTACAAAAAATCGCTGCGCCGTGAAGTGGATGTTAATAACATATTCTGAAGAATGAGCACATAGAGAAAGTATCAGGTATACCAAAATAAAGAAAGAATTTTATTGCTTTCGTTTATTTGAAACGATTCCTATTTTATTCCGTAGCAACAGTTCACGCAGAGTGCTTTTCTGTTCTAGTTCGCGGTTGGTATCGATATCTAAGCTTTACAAGTTTGAAAACAATGATCAGCTTCTGGCAACCCTGGTAACAGTGAAAGCGTTTCGCAATAAAAGTTATGGCTAGCCTAAACATCCAGGAAATTCAATTAAAGTGCTTATCTGGTCGACAGCACGGGATCGTTCTTCAGCTAATTAATGGAAGCGTGCTCCATGAGATAAATCGGGTATTCCCCCTGTTTTTCCTCCTTTGTTCTGATGGCATGCTTTTGATTGTGGCTGTATTTCCAGAACGTTTGAGGTACACAATGAACAAGATGAAAGGGGGGAAAAAGACAATATGTTCTAATTAAGCGGATTTCATCAGGAATTTGACTTCCTCAACAGTATCGTTTTATCACGCATTGTTAGTCTCCTACGTTTTTTACAAAATAGATACTTTCAGAGGTTTCTAACCTATCAAAGTCTTTGGTACTACAGTCTAGGAGTTCATCTTAATCGTCTTTGTGATTACGATCTAATTAAATTTTAAGTACTAGTTCAAGAGGCAAAAATTGCTGCTTACAAACCTCTAATAGTATTAATTAGTGATTTGTATTCGAGAAAAAACATTCCTCGTGCTATTAACGTTCTGTTTCACATTAAACTAAGCGGCCGTAGTTCAGTTGGTTGTGCGTTAGTTTCACATTCAGGAGGTTCTAGGTTCTATACCAGAGGTTCTTCCTCAATGATATTTTCCCATGGTTTTCCTTAGTCGCATAATGCAAATACTGAAATGATATCTTGAACTTATGCTCTAGTCTGCCTGTTATTACAGATATCATCGTAAAAGAATAGTGATTCTCAAGGTGGATCAATGGATTAGGATATAACGTGTCGAGCTACCAACGACAAGTGCGTAACGTTCCTGCTTCGAACCCTGCAGCAGACGGTTAGAACATTGACTATTGGAAAATTAATTCTGTATATCATGATGAAAGCAACGGACAAAATGTAACTAAATGTGTCTATCAATAAACAGCAATCATGCTCTGTTCTGGCCAACTGAATCTGTTGCTTCATCGTCCGTTTCTTCATTTCAACTTATTTCTTCTCAACCATTATTTAACGTTAAATGAACCGTTGAAAAGAGGCGGACGTTTCGGTACATTTACAGCATAAAATAACGTTTCCGTACTAACGTTAATATACGTGACTTAATGTCCGTCGTAATGACCCGATCCTAAGGTCTTCAGACAGAAACATTCATAAAATAATCAATTTATTTGGAACATAACATAACACAACAGCATGTGTAAGATTCTCGACAAAAGGCTTGAATAAACAATGTTTATTATGCCAATACAAACAACACTTAGTTCTCAGAAACACAGGTAATAATAAATTATTTACAATTTGCTGCCTTCAAAAACACTTAACCGAATTTCTACTATTTAGGTCCCTTAATAGCGAAGTTATAAAGAGAAAATATTATAATTCTTATAACCTCACTCAGCCCGTCCATCCGTGTGCCCATGTGAGAAAAGGTATATCCCAAGAAACACATGGTGCTGATAAGTGGTTTAAGTGTCGTTGAAAATGTTTTGGCTACACTAATTGAGAGCCACGAAACAAAAAATTTAATAGCATTTGAATGAGTCTTGTGATAGGATAAGCTAAGGTAATATGGTGATGTTTTAAAATTAAATGATTTTTAATAAGGAAAATAACAAAATAATTTTGTTAAACTATATTTATATATTGGAACCATCCTTCTAGACAATGTTTGCCACTAATTTACTAACATACAAAAACACACAGAAATTAAAACAATGGAAGTAACAATAAAGGTTATTTCATGATAGTTAAATTTTATTTACAAGCTGTAGGCAACTAAGGCTCAGACCGAGTTGCTGATAATGGTTAGGGTATTTGTAGGCATTATGAATTATTAACCAGAACTTTTCTTAACCAAATGTAAGTGAAACAAATTTATCACTCTATATTTTTGACGAGAGTGGTCACACATGAACATGATTATATTAACGTCAATGCCCTGTACATGACAATTTTCACACTTGTCAATACCAAAATCTAAATTTCGTTAACATCCAGGCATCATTATGCCTGTCTGAGGCAGTGACGTTTACTTCCGAAAGTTATGGAGAAAATTCATCTGATTTTCACAGTTTTAGATAAGGCTCACTAACTTAAAAGTGACTGAAACACCACAAGGTATGTGCTAGAACACTGATGGAGTTTTAAACTTTTCTGCACCTGAAAAAAATATTACCGATCACCAAATGTCGGCTACGTATTGTCACTCTACGTAGTGTCCTGGTATGAAATAATACCGTAATACGCGTGAATATTACGAGAAATCCATGGAAACTGCTTTAAATTTTATTTTCTGTATGCACAAGGATCGGTAATATTTTTTCAGGTACAGAAAAGTTTAAAATACCATCAGTGTTCTAGCACATACCTTGTGGTGTTTCAGTCACTTTTAAGCTGGTGAGCCTTATCTAAAACTGTGAAAATCAGATGAATTTTCTCCACGACTTTCGCAAGTAAACGTCACTGTCTCAGACAGGCATAATGAAGCCTGGATGTTAACGAAATTTATATTTTGGTATTGACAAGATGTCAATAGCGGGACAGGTTCAAGCTGAATTTTGTGCAGCCTTTTCATGAAATCATTTTGTGAAAATTGCCATGTACAGGACATTGACGTGAATATAACCATGTTCATGTGTGACCACTCTTGTAAAAAATCTAGAGTGATCTGAAATGTCGTGGCTACGTAGTGTCGCTCTATGAAATGTCTCGCTACGAAATAGCATGGAATCATATTAACGTACCCATAAATTATAACACAAAGTTTCTCTTAGATTTCTGCCAATGATTGATCTTTGTTTCAGAGAGCAATACAAGGCACAGATAATGGATTGAAAACAGATGGCATGCCATGAAGGTTAAACTCCCAGTTCCCAAAAACACAGGTCAGGACACAGAGTAAGGTCACACAGAAACACAGACCTCGTGGTAACTTCGAAACGGAATGGACTTTTCGGTGATACGTCTCGTAAAAATCAACACCAAATAAAATATATAACCAAATTACCTTTCCTTATACTAAGTACTCAGTAATACCACTTCAAACACACAATTGGCGATTTTTTTTAGTTTGTCATTCTGAAAAGAGTCGTTGTAAGGTTACCCTAGCAGCATAGGATAACAAATGTGGTCCAATACTGGGTCAACTTTGATCGATATTTACCGGTACTGGACCAGTATTGGGCTGATAATCTATGCTGCTAGGGTAACCTTACAACGACTCTTTTGAGTATGACAAACTAGAAAAGACAACCAGAATTATTTTATTAACCTGGCGTCAGTCGCGCGCGAAACTTGTTGTGGTAGGATATGTGAAGAATTTCCTGTACGGTACCATAGAGTCTTTTCATCTTAACATTTTTATTATCTCTGTGAGAATCAAAACAACGATTTCCAGGATAGATGTGGGTAAATAAAATACATTGTGCAACTTACAAGCAGTTAACACTTAGTCTTGAGAGTTATTTCCATAAATTTGAATGACGGTGGGCCATTCGGCTGGTGCAATCTATTAAATTATCTCAATTATGAGAATTAGTAATGAGCTTACTGAGTTAAGTAAATGATATTTTATTTCAATATAGTAGAGTGTATTTTAAAATGGAATAATAAAATTATACACTTAATAACGCTTAGACTGAATTTTCTGCATACCATTTTAGCATCATTACAATGGCAATTATGTTAAATTCTTGCTCGTTGTCGTAGCAAGAGAATGAGTTCATGAACTAATTCTTAGATAGTCTAGTTTAAAAGAAATTATATTGCTTCAACTTTTCCAGTCAATGATGAAACAATACTCCACCAGAGGTACTATTTCGTCTTCATCTTTCGCAGCTTCTATCAAATCGATGATCTGCATTCGCATCATCCATTGCAATCACATCATGACATTTTGCGCACATGAAATATAGAAAATAAATAATTATTATAGTAAATACACAATTACTGAGAAAACAGAAAGGAAACACATTATATACCTTGCATGAAGTTACGTTAATCAAAATTGTATTGTGGTTTAATAGTATACATTCATCAAAGTGAAACCGTAGGAATCTTCCGTCATTATCGATTTTATTGTGAGGAAAAAGTTCTATTGAATTTGCTTTGAAAACACTAATTTTAGTAAATGAAGTTAAAACATTGAATTAATTGATTTAAAAAATGCTCCTTCTTTTATTAAACACAAGTGTTAATAAAACTAACACAGGTCAATAAAACTGAATATCTGAACACAAATTTTATATTACTTGTTTATGGATAAAGTTTGCTGTGAAGTCAATTTTATGATTTTAATTGCGATTACAGCATTAAGTTGATTCGTTAAACGGATTATTAAAATTACACAAATCCGTTGTCAGGAAGTAATCCTGCCCTCTGTATTTAATGTACTAATTTTCTATTTGTTTCATATCATGTAGTTCCTAGTTTCTACACGTGGAATTAGTTAAATTTAAAACTATTCTCTGGTATGATATAACCACTTTAAAAACTTTTGAATGCAATTAAATCAATACATATCCTTCTAACAATATGTTCCTGCGATCATAAGAGAAATTAATAGTACACTAAATGTAATCCGAACAAAACACCAGAGGTGCAAAAAGTGGAGCCAAGTTCTTTAGCCCTAAAAAGGTGTGAAATGGGAGACGGATGAGCCAAGTTCCTTGGTGACAGCATGTAACAGGAACAAAGGAACTTGGCGCG
>JAGDQP010042103.1:0-16655 GCA_022664845.1 Lepisma saccharinum | reverse complement strand
TTTTGTCACAAATTTTGTCACTTTATGCAGACAAAAGTTTTTTTTTTTGTAGAAGGCCAGAGCTATAAAAGCACTTCATAGTTACAATAATTCTTAGAAAAATAATTTATAATAGCATATTAACAGCGATATGCGGTATTAAAAGCCTATCATCGTGGAAACAGATACCAGTAGAAGAACATAGCAGAAGTTTTGTAAACAAAAAAGAACACATCCAAAGTGCTCTAGAAATGGATTTGGATATTATTTACAAGCAGTAGCGGTGCAAGGGTGGGGCAAGCTGGGCCCACGCCCCGGGCTCCAAGTGTCGAGGGGCCCCCGCTGCTCAACAATGAGACAAAAACTGGGGGAAATCTCAAAATTCAAATTTAAAAATACGCTCGAAAACCATATTATGTTGTAGTAAATTGTTGAATAGACACTAAACTACTACGTTTGCAATTATGAGATGCATTAGTGCTTCTCCGCTCAAATTTACCGCTTTTTTCAACATTTTCGGAACGCGGTTCTGTATATTTTCTGTCTGCAGCAGAAACTGAGGCACATAATTTGCTATGTAAGTACGGTATGTAGAGCCGGTGTGAGGTATTTCAGCACCTGAGGTATATGTAGAAACTGTCGCTTCCCGTTTTTATAGGAATTTTATTTACATTAATTTTAATATGTTGTATAGGAATTGACAAAAGAATCATAATAAGGCGCATGCGATTTATCCCAGTTTTCTAAATTTGCGAAATAAATATTATAACAACTCCAATCACATGAGGTTTGTTTGCATAAAAAAAGTTTCTTTCAAGCTGACATTTTTTTATTTCGGTGCTTAGTACATTTGGAGTTTTTCTTTTATATATAGTTTTCGACGCCCCCGATTTTGCGCTGAAAACAGGTGCCCTACCGTCACTAAGGCACTGATGGTAGGTAGGTTTTCTATATCGGCTACAGTGCAATCATATCTTTAATGTAGTTGAGAGCTCTGTGATTACGTATTTCTAATATATGTACATCAAGAAATTACATTTCTCAAATTCATAGAGATAAACGCTAAAACAGCTAAGAGAGCCAAGCTCTTATTTTCGTTAATATAAAGTTTAGAATAAATACATTCAGGGCATCCAACATTTAGCTATCATTGACCGACAGAAAGAGCCGGCCGGGTGGATGAGCGTTCTGCGGTGGTAGGCCATTGGCTTGAAGGTCACGGGTTCGAGGCCCGGCAGAGGCATGGGTGTGGATTTTAACAGCCAAAGGTGAATCGTGACGGGCCGAAGTCCAAAGTTACTAGACTGGCCCATATAAAAATAAAGTTTACCATGTTTTACCGATAGAAAGACAATGCTGAAGTTATAAAGAATCTCAGCAGACGGTCCTCACAAATCGCAAGAAAGGGGACATGTAAAGTTTAATGTAAGTTCAAATTACTTTAACACAGTCATAATATTTTGAGAGACTACATTTACTTAATACTTTGTATTTTGAGACCTAATCAGTATGCTAATGGCACTTGGAAGTATTACTTGGAGCCTATGCGCCAAAACACTCACTACCATATTGGCCATTTGGTTACCAGTTCGCCCCCGCATGTGCATTATCTTCTGGGATAGTTCATGTGAGTACTTCCGGCGCCGTAGTTGTCAGTGTTGCCAACCAATTTCAAAAATAATAAATTTTGAATTGCGTCTATTTCGTTGAATGAATCAGCACCAAACTTAGTACTTACGTACTGGAAAACGTCGTAGTGATACTCCAGATCCCACAGTTGAAACTGTTGCCAATCAATTTTAAAAATTAAATATTTAAAATTAATTCCATATTCCTCGATGTTACATTGTCTGTATCTGTTTATACTCGCTGGAGGTTTATTACTAACTACACCAAATAACTTCAGTCTATATGTCCTTAGATCATTTCTTATATTTCTCAGAGAGAATATTTAGGAGGGATAGCAGTGTGGCAGTGAATGCATAAATAGTCGCATCATTTGCCTCGTAAGGCTGCAGGGAAAAGGCAATAGTAAATTGTGATGAATGTCTCTGGATTTTAACTCCTATCCTGCTGATTACATTGATTATCTGCAGTATAAAACAATACCTTTTTGCAGCCTTAGAAAATACAACATGTTCAAAAAATCATTAAAGATAATAGGTTTTTATTGAAAATTCCTTCACAGAAAATAAACTTTTTTACAACATTAATGCTGTGTAATATTTAGTTGTTTCTTTAAAAAGTTAATATAGATAGCACAATTTTCATTTATCTCGTGTCTTAGCTTGAGGTTTAAAAGTAATCCACATGAATAAGTTGAATCGAACATTATTTTAGCCCTTTCTTTAACGTTCATGTTTACGGATCTAGGACTGTGACTTAGAATATTCCAAAGATTTTAAAATAAGTCAACCAATTTAATATAGTTTTACGAAATTCTTGAAATAGAGTCTGTGGCATGAATACTTTTTTTGTTTTTTTTATGTACGTCCACAGGAAGCAATTACAAACTGTCACACATGATACGGGATGCCGCGAAATGTGATCATCCCTTGAAATTATGCAGTTTCTTACAAGTCGATGCAAGGCATTCATTGAAATTCGCGCACAGTAAGACGTAGCACCATCTTGCTGGAACCAAAATGGTTCATTTAAAGGGAATACAAATGAAGGAAACGCATATACTGATATTGCGTCTTACTATAAAGCTTGCGTGCTATCTGGACTCCTAATTATGTCTTTACACTCCAAACTGAAATTCCTGGCAGAATCACTGACGGAATGGAAGTGAATAACATAACGGAAAAGAGCAGTGACAATGTTCAGTACATTGTTATGATCTTTGCTCACATTTTCTCGACCTTCAGCATCCTCTTGGGTAACTCAGTGATTAAAAGGTATTCACCGGTAGAGCTTAATGTAAACCAATTGTATTCAATTGTTTCTTTCATTCACAATTTCAGATGAAATTTAGAAGTACACTGAAGTTGCTAATTTTGAATTTTATTTATGGCCTTTAGGCATCCATGGCTCAGGACGACTTAAGTTGCTCATGTTTTCCTTTATATATAGCTTATAATGTACATGTAAAATGATCAGTCCACTCAGCCTCAGAGGTTCAGTACAGTTATATGCGAAGACTTCGTGGAGGTAATGAGGTGAGGACTCATGTAAATTTGGGTCTTGCTACTGATCATCATGTCTGTGGTTTCTTAGGATTTTCCTCAGTTCCACCAGGCGAACGCAAAGATGAGACTTAAATTAAGATTGTAGTTTCCTTTCTTATTTCCCCCCAGAAGAGTGCTCCCCAAATTCCCAACAACTTCTGTTGTGAAAGGGTTAAGCCATATCTGGCTGTTCAACTATGGAAATTAACTTAATAAATAAATTAGTCAAATTCACACCACACAACCAACCACTTACAATTCCTGCAGTTTGTCATTACTTGATCCGGGCTCATGTTTTGATCAGCACTTTGGGCAAAGCAAACTGAAATTGTTTTCTGGCGTTTCATACTTCATTCTTAATATCCCAGATCAAATCACCTGTTTACAAGTCTTATCATAATGAATCAATGAGGTACGATTCATTAGAAAATGGAGGATCTAATTACAAACCAGAAACTCTTGAAGTTAAAACAAATTAAAAACTAGTATTTTCCACATGCAATGTTTATCTTAAAAGTTAGATTTATCTCACAAATTGTTATATATCTTGTGGCACATAATGTTACTATCGGAGACATTATTTGCTATTAAACTTGTCCTCAGATTATATAATCATATACTTTAAGGTGAAACTAGATCATAGTTCATTTAGTGCATCATATTGTGGCACAAAGAGATTCTTCTTAACCAAGAATTGCTCATGTTTAAAAGCGACAACTCTTCCATCTAACCCAGTCTGGTCAGCTTTGTCTTGTAAGGCCTCTGGCAACAAAATGCTGTTCTTTGATGAACAGATAACTATTTAAGCACGTAATAATGCATGAATTCCAATGATACCGAAGGAGGGGAGAATGACTATCGACTGCCAAAACTTGTGGTGGTCCGAAATAGGATATCAAGAGTGATATAAATAAATAAATGAACCACCACCAGCTCGATCTTAGCTGCCTGCCCATTCGCTTCAGAAAGCATTGTTCCTTTCGTGAACATCTGTTTCCTAATTCCGACGCTAGGGGCAGCACGATACATCTGTTTTAGTCAGTAACTCTTGAGTATTGGTATAGGGAAAAATGAATATTTCGAAGAGTTTTAAGAAAAGAATGGTGCACAATTGTTGCGTACCATTCTGTAAGGCAATAAAAAGCAAGTCGGAATGTTGGAAGGTGTACGGTTCAGAGGCAGGTCCTTAACTCGAAGGTCTCTCGGCAAGATGGACCGACAATGGGTTTCCATTGCCTCCTTGATATTCTAGAAACATGAACACAGTTTAAAGAGATCCTTGACATGTACTATATTATTATTTGTAGTAGTAGCAGTAGAAGCAGTAGTAGTAGTACATCAAGCACAGGTCATGGTTATTTCTTGTATATAGGAAATAATAAACCTACACGTTCGCAATAGGCAATTGCGAGAATAATACTACACGTTTTTAGAATTTATTGCATATAGCGTGTTATTGTGATTACTGTCAGGATAATTATTTTATTCCATTGCATCCTCCGTTTAAACCGACAATTGCATTGTAAACATTATATTCATTTGTTTTATTTGGAGGTAAGCAGTTGTACATGCCGTGGATTGTTTTCTCCTGCATAGTGCCGATAGACACATTACGATTAAAAATGAGATCATAGACAAAGTAAACAAATTTAAATACTTAGAAGCATAAATTATGTAACAAGCAGAAACGAGGTCAACGAAGTAATAAGACAGGAGGAACGTCTAAAGGAATGGAAAGCCTCAGTAATAGTTTCGGTTTGTGGAAAGGCGATAATTCTGACTAATATTTTTTTTAGTAAGAAACTTCCTTATCCTAAAATAAATACAAGCCCGCAACGATGTTTCGTTTAACTGGTTGCAGAACACTTTACAATTTGGGTGACATCATCAGTTTGATTAAAAGTATCCGGACACCGAAACAATTCGAAAAAATAATAAAAGACTAGAGAAATATACTTTTCTTAAACAATTCGTACTAAAAGTTAAAACTATTTTTGTTGATGCATGACTAAAAAGAAAAGCATTGGATGCGCCAATTGAAGAATTTATAAAGTGACTGTATATGAGTGAGCTCCCTCATGCTTTTCTTTTTTTAATCATGCATAAAAATATTTTTTTACTTTTTAGTACCAATTGTTTAAGAAACGTATGTTTTTAGAATTATTTTTGTAGTACTGTGCAGTACTAGTCGTACATTGTTATTTAATTCTGTCTCTATGGCGTTATTTGTTATGGTTATACAAATGTGTATAATGTAGTCTCCCATACTACGGCACATTAATGAGTATCGTTGTCAAATACCTATCTAATAGTGAAAGCAAGGCTAGAACTATAGTTTCTTCTAGAGAAATCTTTCGCGGACGGGTAGGGTTCACGGAGGGGGAGTAATTTTCGTGTTCTTGGGGTAAGACTCCTCTTATTACACTTTGAAAATATTTCGAGGTCAGATTTATCCAGCTTCTTTTTGTCATGGACTTGAAGTTATTACTAAAGCTTTATTGACTAAGATACACTACAGCAAATTTTATTTATCAGCATTTCTCATCGCTCGCATAATTGAAAAATATGAACATAACGAAGAATGACTTCTGCTCACACTTAAGTTTTGTATAAAATCCACTATTTTGTCCTTTACTTTAGAACAGTCATTCTGTGTCCTTACAGAAATCAAAATTCCATATTGCAACGGCATCGCTTAATGCTTTTGAGTAGCAGAACAGCCCTTGAATACGCCTGCCATCTAGCGGCCAATTCGTGGCGACAGGCTACACACGATTTTTCGCTGATTGGACAGGCACCTAAGATTGAGCAGGCGGTGAAATGAACTAAAGATCTGCAAATGTTTCTTTTAACAAAACTTTACTACAATATTGTCTATCTCCATTTTTAAATAAATAGAAAAAATTGGTTTTCCATTCTACACTTATTCCGAGACAATTCACTGTCTGATGGAATATACCTTGTCTAACTTAATCTCTCTGTATTTTAATAAAGGGTTTATTTATTTTGAAATCGAACATCTATTTCTTCGTTCTTCACGTACCATTTTGTTAATTCTTCAGACTTCTTCAAAAATATGAGAATCCTTCCTTTTTCGGATATCCGTGGAAACTCGATTCTTCCAATGTCACGTTGCCTTTTTTGTTATTCAGTTCGATTTGTTCGGTTTTTCGGTTCAGTAGATACGAATAATTAAATTTCCAAATAATTATTCATACAACATTCAGATAAATAATTATCTAGACATTATTTGCAGTTCTAATATTAATAATAAACATAAAGAATAGAACACTATTATCCGGATATTACCACCATCAGCATTTTAGATGTTATCAGGATATAATCTGTCATCCCATTTTATATCCGGTATTCTCGTATGTAAAATATGTATGAATAGATACCGGGGCTAGTATCTTGTTTTTATCTGGTATTTGACTATATCTAGTATATTCCCAGCATTTACGAGGAATATGTCTGGAATTTCCAGGGTGCTCCAGATACATATATTGTCTGGTTATCCATGGAAATGAGAATGCCATCAACTTGAGGAAATGCTGATTTCCATCAAATGAATACTCCAGGAATATTATCAAATATCCAAAAATAATAATTGAATTGTTACTTGACGAACAATTAAGTGTTCCCTGTATATGACGGTAACTTCATGCTACATTCAATGCATACTATCATATTCTATTACCCCTATCATCATCATAATCATCAGTCTTCTTCCGAAAGCGTAAGATCCTTCAAGTCAAGCTAAACCGTCTCCATTCATCCCGAAGTCAAAATCTCCCCTAGGGAGAATTTGTTGCACTTATCTTTTATAAACATCACCTGAAACAAAGTAATTTTTTCCCATTGTTGGTATGAATACTAACAACACATGAAGAACTCATTTGAAAAGAGTCTTATTTCAATTTAAGAAAAGCTTAAGAAGCTGCTTATTATAGTCCGATCAAAGGCAACTAAAACCCGGATCCTTGGAATTCTATTAACACTGCTTTTATCTTGGGTGTAGGGCCAGGGACTTTTAACTGATGTGATGTGCGTGTGATATTTTTCTGCGAGAATCGCTTGTGTAACATTTTTAAGTCAAAGAACTATGCGTCTCACAAGTAATTCTGAACCCCAAGCAGCTTACATGTGGTGGGGTTTGCAATTGCTTGTTATCCTTGTTAGCTAACTGTTTGCTTTCATAACGATGTAGATTTCATAATATGGCTCAGTCCGTCTGTCTTCTCATTAGCAATTATAGTGTTAATAGAAAAATGTTTTGTGTGGTATCTTTGGTATGGATTTAGTTCTTACCTCTCTTTTTAGTATATATGTAAGAATATCGTGTTCTCTTGAAGCGCCTGAGTTTGCAATCGATGCCTGGGTTGGTTAAAACTGGATTTCCATTGGCGAACCTTTTTTTTTTCAGAATTTTATAGAATCAGAATTTCTTTCCCTCGTCTTTGTAGTTAACATTTAAAAATAATTGAGGCGTCCATTTCCAAACGGGTCCTTGTCCAAAAAGTTTGAAAATGAGATATTTACATTGTTCAGTTCATTTTATGATTTTTTAAATAGTTTAGCAAAATCTTGTGGTTCAAAAACCTCTCCAAAATCATCTAATTATTGCAAGAAATTAAATGGCATAATCATAATTAAGCATAAAAGTTGTATATATGTTTATCTTTTCTAATGCCCCTTTGCAAGGAAGTGAAATATAGGTAAACTATTACTTCCCCAACTTTCTAAGATATTCGTAGCAGCCCATTTGACCTAGCTTTGTAAAATAAGAAGTGTTTTCGTCAATTTCCTAGCATTTATGGCCCTTGAACATGGACCCATTTGAAAAGGGTCTCACGCCTTAATTATCTCAATATATTTGTATTGTAATGCTTTTTTTAAATAAAAAATAAAAATGTTTATTTGAAACACAATCTTTTTTATTTTATTTGAAAGAAGCTATTTGTTCGTCTCCTAGAAATACGTGCTCGTATGTGTGATTTCATGGATTGGAAGATCAATGGACACCTCTTAGTTGTTGCTCAGTTTCTGTTGGTAATTTTTTGTAGGAGTTATCTGTTTTTCTAGAGGTTTCTGGTTTGCTGTTCACATTATTTTCAGTTCAATTGTAAGATCGTCATCCTAGGCGCGCACTTATCTTTAATACAGTATTAATGTCTGTTTTGGACAATTTTCTTTAATACAGTATTAATGTCTGTTTTGGACTTGGTTCCGTGTTAGTTAACTAGGCACTAGTAATATTAGAGTGAGTGTGTAATCAGCATAAATGTCTGATAGCAGTTATTCTTTTTATTTGAATTGTTTTAACGCCCTTAACAAACTGATCAGCTTCTAAGGAGAGACCTAGAAGTTTTGATAAAGTGGACTCTGCAATAAACCGAACAATGAACCTGTTCATTTTGTAATTTGTAGTTTCTGAGATTCAGTGTAACATGAACGTTAGTAGTCTCTGTTTATTCTCTTTTATGGGTATTATAAAATAATTTAGTCTCAGATTTTACCACACTTGGCTTGCTTGGGGAGCTCGAAGACCTATTTTATGCCACTTATATCCTATACAGTGTAGGCAAATGCCAGGATGGCATCTTCAACATAGGGCCTGACCGACATTTTCCCGACTCCTTTTCCCTCCCCTATTCTGGCCTGAACCTCAGATGCCTAAAGACCATAAAGAAAATTCAAAACTCAATTCCTATACAGAGTAGTTTTATTAATTCTTACTCATTCGCTATTTATTTTTTGTTTCAGTTCGTTGTCTGACTTTAGGGGTTAAGGCTATGAGAGCTTTCCCCACAATTGCTCTCTCGTCTCAAATGTATGTACGAGATGTAGGGTTGTTTGGAGCACTGACAGTTTCGAAAGTACAGAATAACACCGGGAATCCGAATTTTCGGATAATCCGAACGCCACAGAATGGAAATGGATAGTGATTTTTTTTATCAAGGAAAAAATCCAGGAGGTCAAATTCCAGTGAACTACTAGAGAAAACAATCGTAGCAATAAGGCTTACGTCATCTTCTATTTTTAACCCGTTCCCCTTACTTATTCACACTCAAGGTCACTAATCTTGCGTCTCCATCACACCCCTGCCGTATAGTACTAACTGACGCAGATTCATGCCTTCCTATTATAATAGGGCATAGGATGATCTTTCACAGTTACTGCGTATTTTAATCGTTTTCCGGATAGTCTGAATTATCTGGAATTCCAGCAGGGTTCAGTCACAATTAGTTAAGATTCCCGTTGCTATACTGTAATATGAACATGAATTTTAAAATCAATTTGGCCAAATTGCGCTTTATTTTGAGCTACATGCAGTAAGTGATCAATCTTCTATTGTCTTTGTCAACATTTTTAGTTTGCTGCCTAAGAGGTAGGCACGTATCCAGAATTTGGTTTGAGGAGGGGTCAATGGGCTTCTAGGGCTCCAACGGGTATTTGGACGGGGAATATGTACTAAATACAGATAATTACTCCTAAAGTTATAATACTTTTGTCCATAACTCTGAATTTTGGGGGATCCGGACTCATCCCCTAAATACGTCCCTGGCGGCAGGTCTCTTCAGGCAGGTTTGCACCCTCCATTTTTGTGTTTCTCTCAATGTGTATCAGGATAATCATATTTTGACGGCACTACATAATTTATGTCAGAAGAAAGCTTTTCTTATATGTGTTTATTTACTTAGTAGGAGAAAACCCTGTGGGAGATAAAATATGCTTTGTTTATTTTCATACGGAAACTATCACATTTATTATTACAGGAAATTTGCCTCTAATAATAAGGGAGTTCCTCAGGTGTTGTTAATGTTTGATCCGAACAGGATTCGACTCAACGTTCCCAGGGTTTTTGCTGGGATGGTAGAGCTTTTTATTATTTGAAAATTATGGTTATGTTTCTCCATTGCATACTTGGTGAAAAGAAAATTCTTCAATGTTTATTACTATATGAAGCACAGATTAAAGATGAGATTTTCATACCGACATTTAGTAAGCTTTCTTGTACCGATAATTATTATCGATATAACGCAAATAGCGAAATACCAAATACGGAATACCGAACAATATTGAAACACCGAAATTCTGATCAATACTGAAAATGAATTCGAATGTTTCCGTAAAACGGAATGATA
Organism: Lepisma saccharinum; assembly: GCA_022664845.1. Lineage (NCBI taxonomy): Eukaryota > Metazoa > Arthropoda > Insecta > Zygentoma > Lepismatidae > Lepisma > Lepisma saccharinum. Next base: position 6,358 of record JAGDQP010042103.1, on the reverse strand, counting down.
TCGAGCGATATCGAAGTACTCAGGGAGGTCTATATTTAGGGGGGTTTCGGGACGCCAAAACTTCCGGTGTGTAAAAATATGTACCTGGTTATCTATACTTAAGGCTCATTACATAGGCAGACCTACGTTGGAGTTGGACCGCTCCTTAGAGCCATAGACTCATTCTGAGATGAATTTCTATTTGCATAATTTCCAGTACTGAATGGCACCGAACGATATCGAAATATCAAAGCTAAACAATAGTTAACTATTGGGAATATCAAATCAAACGCGACTGCTGCGAAAAGGTATAGTAAATTTTATGGGCGGTAGCAGCACTATAACTTACTCCATTTTCGAGTGACTAGAAATTGTAAGCATTGAATTTCGAATTGATTTATCTGGAAAACGATTTTATGTCACGGTTGCCTGAAAAGCTCGTATAATAATTGTACTGTCTGTCTGTCTTCATATGGCAAAAAAAAAATGATAGTGATTACTTTACTTATACTTCATTACAGCTATGTTATTTTTAATATTACATTAGATTTGTCAATTGCTATTTACTGCAAGTTGCAGCGTTAAGACACCAGTGTTCCGGCAAAAAATACCCCTGGACAAATTTGCCTCGGACAAACTCACCTTTGACAGTGGATTTATAGAACAACATGATCAATATCTCTTAAAAGTATATACTTTCAAAATTATTAAAAACCTGGAAAATGCTGTTTCAGTCAATAATCTTTTCTTACGTATTGAAGTTGAACTGTTTGTTATAAAATTTTCGAATTTTCGTTTTAATTCAGACAGTAAGGAGCTTTATTGGATATAACGCACCAGGTATATCGGAACTGATTTTTGGTTTTTCGTGTGATACTTCAGCCAGACCACTCCTGTAGGTGGTGTCATCTCCAAATCCTCAAGAACATCCCAACCTGAAAATTTTACGGTCAAACATCTATAGAACCCCTTCTAAACTCCACTTACACCATCTCAATTTTGATTTTACACCACCTAAACTGAAAATTTTGTCGAAATCCCTGCTACAAAAGCATCGGTTGATTATTCTCAGTATAACTTCAGAAAAAAAAATCTGAAACATTCCTGGAAAAAGCTAGATCATCCTATCTACCTGGACATTCCCAGTAACTTGAATAATAAAAAATAAACATAATTAATTATTTTAGGATACTGGAAATAAAAGAGAATAGAAAATAGATTTGAACAAAGGTCTTCCAGCTATTTTGTTCGGCATACCTTTTGTTTTCGCAGACTTCAAAATGTGATAATTAACCTGTAATTGTAAATGAAGGCGCAACCACTTTTATAGCGTGTCCCAAGTAATGGTGTTTGACTCTGAACATAGTGCAACAAGCAAGCACACAGTTGAAGACAATAACTTCATATAATGTAGACAGTTGCAAAAAATGGCAACAGCGCCGGACGTCAAAATGAAGTAAAAATGAACAGAAATATACGCGTGTGACGCCAAATGGATAGTAGTATTAAACGTATATTAATGTGCGCCAAAATGATAGTAATTGGAGCGGAAGTCAAATTGATAGGAAACTAAACAAAGAAACATTGTGCATTTAATTGGAGTATATTCGTTGATTTCGTAAAGTACAGCACTGATAACCATTATATACTCTTAACAGAATGCAGCTAAGTCCAATTGCTGTGGAGAAAAATTAACTTCATAACGGAAGCCAAATGTTCGTGTTTTGAAAGGACGCCAAGTTGATAGAAAGATCTATATATACATACAAAGTCTTATCAAAAGAAATCATCTTCGATAAAAATGAATTGTATGGGCGGTAACAATAAAATTATCTTCGAGCCGAAATACATCCCTTGTGACTCGCGATTGGTTCGGACTTCGGTATGAGCAGCAGCTCGTTTCGGTTTGAGTCGTGGCTCCGTTCTACTCGGCTCGGTTCGAACCGCGGTTCATATCGGCTCAGCTCAGTGTGAGCCGTGGCTCGGCTCGTTTCGGTTCAGCTCGGTGTGAACCAGGGCTCGGCTCACGGTGAGCCGACGCTGGGTTCTGCTCGGCTCAGGGTGAGCCGCGGCTCGGTTCGGCTTGGCTCGCTGTGAGCTTCGGCTCGGTTCGGCTCGATTCGCAGTGAGCCGCGGCTCGGTTCGGCTCAGCTCATTGCGAGCGGCAGCTCAGGACGGCTCGAGCAGATCGAGCCATGAGAGGAGCCGAGCAAGCCGTTCACATCCCTAGTTCTAAAGACAGTGTCTGTAGAATTAGTATTGCATTACGTCTAGAGTTCATTCATATAATTCCTGTATCGTTGTAGGAACATCGAGTTTTTTAGGAAATCCAGATATACAATTCTGTTTAGTTAAGACAAATTCAAATGAATCATGTTCGCCATGAACACATTCCTTGAAACTGTAGTTTATGTCGAGAAAATTGTCATTTCTAAACTCAGTACAATTACACAACCGCTACAAATTTTAAATTCTTTGTAGCTCTGCTCTCTTGTTTCACTAACAATCTTTACATACTATAACAGTGAACAACTGACGTTAAATGTAGCGCTGACTTGTATTAAAGTACATAATTTTGAATTAAGAATGCACTGTTAAATTTTCTGTCTATTATTACTTGTTTAGTTGAATTACCATTGAAAGATTTTTTGCTCGTCCCACCATGCATGCCTAACAGAGAGTTTAATGTATACTGAAGATCCAATGTTAGTTACAAGTTCTATTGTACAATAGATTACATACCTACTAATATTCAACTAGCATTAATCTTCATCTAGTCATGTTTCAATTTGTTGAAATAGAATAAGCTAAGTTCAAACTCAATAGAAACGCAGTATATTTTTGCTAAATGTACTATATTTATACGAAATGAACTTCCATGCACAAGTAATATGCTTCAGAAATAGTAGATTGCTTTCTTCTACTTACATTCAAGAGATCTTCTTTAGTTTCAACATAATCGTGTTTAGTTGTAGACGAATTCAAAGAATTGTTGCTGGGTGATTTACAATTTTTTCGTAACAATATAGTAACAAGAAATAGGTATTGTTATACAGCAAATCCATCACAAAATTTATACAATAAAGGACTAGTAAAACACTGTTTAAAACGAAGTTAACAAGACTTTGAGTCGGGGAAACATTGCCTAATCTTGTAACTGCTAACCTATACAGAATAATTATGATAATAGTCTATGAAGGTGTTAGTGGTTCAAAATTGATGTTTTAGCCTCTGTAAAATTAGCATTACAACTCGTCTATAGTTAGTTCCTGTCCAGTTGTGGTAACGACATCAAGGCTCGTTAGGAAGACCAGATACAGAATTGTATTTAGTTAAGATTAATTCAAATGATACATGTTCGCTATTAACACATTGCCCGAAACAGTACCTCATGTTGAGAAAGTTATTGTTTCTAAACTGTTTCATTACACAATCGCTACAAATTGAAATTCTATCTTTAGATCTGTTGTTTCGCAAGCAATCTTTACATGCAATAACAGTGAAGAACATAACGTTAAAAGTAGCGCGCACTTGTACATAATTTCGAATTAAGAATACACTTTTAAATCTTGTGTCCATTATTACTTAATTAGTTGTATTAACATTGGAAGAATCTTTGTTCGCCCAAACAAGCACGCGCAACAGAGAGATTAATGAATATAAGAAGATACGGTGTTAATTAGAAGTTCTAATATACAATTGATTGCTTAACCACCAATATAGGGAGGTTTGTGGCTAAAGTGAAAGCGAAGTGTTGCAAATCTTGTGGAAATTTTGAATTCTTCCCTTCAATGCTCAAAATGTTTTTGTTTGGTGTGATTATTGCAGCACTGTTATTGCAGTGATCTCTGGAGTGGAAGTTAATCCAGGCCCTACGTCATTGGATGAATTGTACAAAAAAATATAAGAAATGAATAAGAAAATAACAAGCATTTCTAGTGTAACAAATAATTTGAGTGTGCAGCTTGAAGTGGTAGTGAACGAACTTAGCGTGGTGAAGAAGGAAAATGAGGAACTCAAGAAACAATTAGCTATTAATTGTGAGCTTTTAGATAAATTGGGAAACCAATCACGGCGTAACAACCTAATTTTTAGTAATATTGGAAATCGTAATGCAGTTGAATTCTGGGATGAATCTGAACAACGAGTAATAGAGTTTGTCACAAAACAACTAAATGTAGATTTAAACTCTGTACATATTGAAAGAGCCCATCGACTCGGACGTGGATCAAATGCACCGATAATTGTGAAATTTTCTGCCTTTAAAAAGAAAAATGAAATTCTTAAAAATGCTTTTCGTGCGAAAGGAACCAGAGTTGTGATTTCAAAAGATTTCTCATTGAATGTGCGTGAAACAAGGAAACAACTATTGAACTATATGAAGGATGCTCGTGCAAGAGGTGATCGTGCGAGGCTTCAGTACAATAAACTATACATTAATAATAGACTTTTCACCCTTGAAGAGCTACAAAAAGTGAAGAAACATTAGTGCAAAGTGAACAAATCGTTCAAAACAAAACTGCAGAGGTTGTAACACTGCATGTTGAAAAGCAAATTCTCTCAACCACCTGTGACGATATCACTCCTACCATCCCCACCCCCACCTCTAGCGATAAGAGACAAATGACGAGAACCACTCGTTCAACCATGGTACAGCCCCCAAGGAACAAAGTTTGACAAAGAAAGGAATGTGAACGGGGAAAGGGTAAGTTTTCCTCAACTGAAGTCAGTGAACTGTACAATCATTTTCCAAATGTAACTAGTGGTTTTAGTGAAACAAAGAAATCGTTGCGAATTTATAATCAGAATGCTAGATCCTCTCGCGGTAAAACAAATGACCTTTTCTGTAGTGTAATATCAAATAATTACGATATAATTACAATTACTGAAACATGGACTAATGAATCTCATTACGACAGTGAATTATTTGGTAATAGGTATACTGTTTTAAGACAGGACCGCAATATTAATAAAACTGCAAAGTCAAAGGGGGGTGGGGTACTTATCTCGGCTCTTGAAAAATTCAATCTGTGTTTATTGAATAGCTGTGATGATCAATATGAGTGTCTGATTGCTAGAATAACTGTAAAGGGGAGACCAATGTTTATCTGTGTTGTATATTTTGAACCGGTTTCAGGTATAGATTTGTATGATAACCTATTTGCATGCATTGAATCCACTTGTCCGCAAGGCAGTCCTATTCTCCTCATTGGTGATTTCAATTTACCGGAGATAACCATTACCGAATTTGATTTTGAGCAAAGCGCATCTTTAAAATGTAGAAATTTATATAATTTTATAATTTTTTATGATTTGAGATCATTCAACAATGTTGCCAATAATAGTAATCGCACACTAGATCTAGTTCTGTCAAATCTTGAAAATGTTGAAGTTAACAGAGAATTGTTACCGTTGGTACCGGCAGATATCCATCACCCAGCTATAATAATAGAAATAGTTAACAGAAAGGTCAAGAAAGGAAAGCAGAAAAGTAGCACTTATTATAATTTTAGGAAGGCAAATTTTCTGATGTTGTATCAGGAACTACAAGCTATTGATTGGGAATTCTTACAAGTGTATCGGAATGTTAATAACTTTGTGAGTAAATTCTATAATATCGTCTATGAAATATTTGATAGGTGTGTTCCTCGTAAAATAAGAACTGTTTCAAAGTATCCGTGTTGGTTCACCAAAGATATTATTAGAAAACTTAAGGTCAAGGCATATTATCATAAACAATCCAGGGTCAAAACCATGAACTCAGCACATTTCTATCAAGAATTTGCTCGATTACGTAGGGAAATTAAGAAAGACATTAGAATTGCTTATAAGAGTTTTATAATTAATTCTGAAAATAATATTAATACCAACTCGAGCGAACTGTGGAATTTTATAAAAAATAGAAAAGGCACCTACCGCCAAATGTATTAAAATTTGAAGGTCAGGAGCTGTCTAGGAATGATGAGATAGGGGATGGATTCGCTCAGTATTTTCAATCGGTATTTCTATCCTCCTCTCACACATATAATAATCTTAATGGTGATGCTGTTAGAAATAGAAATTATGAAACAGGGACACTGTGCATTGACCAAATTCAACTAAAGGAAGTTGAAAATGCTATCGAAAATTTAAAATCGAAAACGTCTGTTGGTTCTGATGGTATACCCTCATATGTAGTTAAGGGATGTGTTGATATATGTAAATATCCCCTATTGATAGCATTTAACTTATCCCTAAAAACATGTACTTTCCCCGACAAATGGAAATCTGCCCTGGTTAGTCCTATTCCAAAATCTAATAATAGTAGAGACATTAATGACTTTAGGCCAATTGCAATATTACCAGCTTTTGCAAAAGTATTTGAACAGATCTTATACAA
>JAGDQP010042102.1:0-16655 GCA_022664845.1 Lepisma saccharinum | reverse complement strand
CGTGGAATTAATAAATCTACCTTTACCCAATTTGGATCCTGTACTATACGTACGAAACTGTTTATTTTTTCTGGCAATCTATTGGAGCATATCTTCGGTAGCAACGATATACAAGAACTATACCCGACACATTAGTTTGCTTCTCAAAATAGCGTGGTTATGTGGTTGATAAGCCACACGACCCACTTGACCTCTATATAATATGGTGAATTTCAAGATGGCGACCACATTGATCATGAACGTCAAAATGTAGCCCCCATCTACCATTCTGCATTTGTGTAGTACGATGTTTCATGTCGGTTTGTGAGCTACCGGGGCGTACTGAGATGGACTACCCTGTGTCATAAAACTTTATTGCTAACATGAAGACTTTATACATTTGTTGGATACATATGGGCGGGTTAGCTTACAAGTGGTGTAAGTCCAAAATAGCAATTTTATAGGAGAATAGGTTTAAAGTTTGGGACAGTGTATAAATTCATTCTATCTTTTTTGTCAGAAAATTATTACTTTGATGTATACTTTGGGATGTGAACTTACATTCAATTATCAAAATACTTCCCCCGCCCGTAAAGTACAGGGAAATATAGCTCTTGCCTACTATAAACAATAGTAATAGATTGGAATACGGGACATGGATTAATAACTTGATTGTAAGGAACTGCTCTTTATTATGAATGAAGAAGTAACTATCGGTATCACTTACGGAACTTAAAAATTCATCCATTCACCCAAACGTTCTTCATAAGATTGTATTCTTGCCAAGATCAAACCAGTTTTCATCACGAACACCTACTTCTCGAGGACCTCGCCTAATATTGTCCGCCCGCAACGACGTCTCGGTCTTCCCAACGGTCTCTCCCTTCAGACTTACCAACCAGAATCTATGTTTCCCCACATCCGAGATACATGGCCTGCCCATTTCAGTCGTCACTATTTCAATATTATTACAACATCGAGTGAGTTACACAGTCCTTGGAGGTTTTCATTATACAGTCTCCTCCGTTCATCTCTCATCTCATCGCGTTTTGGCCTGTATTTTTTTTTCAGAGTCTTATTTTCAAATACATGTAATATATGCTCATCTGCTTGTCGTATTCCGAATTTCGCAACTTTAAAGTATTAGCTGCAGAATAATCGTACTGTATATTTTCAATTTCAACTTTCTCGATTTAAATCGAGAACTGCTGGACAAAGTAGACTCTCGTTGCCCCATACAGAGCGACCTTTTCATTTCTTCCGTGACCTCGTTTCTGCTTGTTCAATATACTCCCAAGTGATTAAGTTTGTTTATATTCTATATGATTTCATTCTTATCTATTACCTTCATCCCCTGTGTTTTGGTTTCTTACCATGTATTTTGTTTTCTCTATATTTACCTGTAGACCTATCTGATCGCAAGCTTCTAGTAAGACATCGGTGTTACTTTGTAGCACATTTACATCGTCCACTGTTATATCTACACCATCCGTGTACATCAATTTTTTTAAGTATTTCAATGTTAGTCCCTTTCTGTCCTCTTTTATTTTTAGAATCGCACATCAAGTGCAAGGTTAAACAGTAGTGGTGATAAGGCATCGCATTGTTTCACGAGTGAAAAGCAAAAATAAAATGAAAACACACATCACAAAATACAGGGATTTTGTCTGCTGTAAAAAGTATGTTCAAACTAATGGGAATTCAAACTCGTACTACGAAACAACTGGATATTTGTCATTTGTTTTGTATTGTCAGTTTTGCTTCATCAGATATTGGATAGTTTTATTTCATATATTGTTTCAGTTCCGAAAACAATTAACATTCCTTGTCTCCTTTCTCTGGGTCCTCTTTACCTCTCTCTGTTTCTCCTTCGCCCACACTTTTAGTTTTAGTTTTTTACATTATTTTTCATTGTGAACGCTATGAACGCTAAAAATTTCACTCAACCATGATATTAATAATGAAATTTGTTGCATACACTTTCATTATCAAAGTAACAAAATGTGCACGTCTGCAAAAGTACTCATAACACAATCCACTCCTATGTCGGACACAGACACATACAAATACACATACACTAAACACGTAGATAATGTTTGATACATATAATTCTTTGTTTGGTGTCGATACATGTGTCGATACATTGTTATACAATTAGATTCTGCTGCAAAGTGTATGTTACAAGACCATGTTACCTGTCACTATAAATGATGGCGTCAGTTACACAGCTCTTACGATCCAGTGGTTACGAATGGTGACTTCGGATAAGAACTAGGGAGCCGGAGGATATTCGAGCATATTTCATGCTGGCTATTCTGACTAATATTTTGCAGGAATTTACTTTACACCATAGAGGAACAACAAAAACCGATGTACGGTTATACGGCGTGGCTGGGTGCTTCAGAATGGTGGACATTGGACATAGACCTCTTGATCAGCAAACTGTTCGGTCATTCTGTTTAGCGGAATAATATTAAACGCATTTTGTGGACAAACTACTGAACTGGTACCCGCACCACTTAGGGATTTTATAGACCTAGCTGCCTAGTGTTGAAAAATAGTGTTATTCCATTTTCGGATAATTTGGACTTACAGCACTTTGGTCCGAACCCGCCCATATGCAAATTGATCATTAATTTTAAAGGAGGTGAAACACCTCTCCAATTTTTCTAAGTTCGTAGTATTTTAATCCTCTTTCCAAAAATGTATGTCATGTTAGTAATAGTTTTCCTTCTTTCACTTTTGCCTTTTTGAAGTTATCTGAAAGAGTGTGAAAAAAGAAAGGTAACTTTAACAATTTTTACTGCATGAAATACAAGATACTCTTCCATAAACTACATGTGAATGGCTCATCCCAAGTTGAAACACTATGGAAAGTTTGAAGGTCACCTTTTTCTTTTTGACGCTGTGCAGATGTTTCTGTAATAGTCTATGGTGGCACAACCTGGTATCGAGCGGACATTATACACTTTTCATATACTTCTTCAAATCATTGTTATTTATGAACTATTTAACATATTTGAATTGATACGTTTGCATTATATGACCAACAAATGCCTGACACTAAAGTTCAGCTAAATCTGAGACTGTGCGTTACATACCCTAGATGAATCGACGTGGAATGCCTTCTTTGCTTTTAATGGATCCTATTAGGGGCTTATAAATATTAAGGGGACGATTGACAAAAGGGAGTACGTGCAACACAAACTTGGACCATGGTTTCTAAACTATAGCAATTTGCTCCCCATTAGCATTTTTATTGACACTGATCCTTCAACTCGTTTGTGGACCATTGTTTTGTCTTATACGAGAGGCAAAGTACAGACCAGCAATGTATTTACGTAAGGAATCCTGGTCTTACGTCTCAATTTACATTTTCTCGCCGCGTACTAATATTACACCTAATATTCTATCTAAAATATAAATTGATACAAAACTGACTCCACCACTGTATTTCTTGTAAAAATGTTGATTGATTACACGACCCCCTTCCAATTTACAAAAAGTCAAGAAATATCAAAATGGCCGACTTCAAGATGGCGGCCATGACGAACGTACCCTCTAACTGATAGTGCATACCATCCAATAACCATTAATGTGTACTTGTTTTCAATTTTTAAAATAATTTTGTAAATTAAGTGTGTTTTCCGACTTACAAGGAAACTGTAAGACACGAAAATTAGCATGAAACTTCCACAGTAGAATGGCAGTAGAATGGGCCGAATTTTATTTTAAATATTGGGTTCGAGTTCTAATCAAAAGTTGTGCATTGGTACCAAATAAAGCCATGTCAAATATGGCCGTTCTAAAACAATATTTAACCGGGCCCCTGGGTCCAATTGTTTTAACCCTATAGTTACATTGCACCCGGTTTCGGGCGAACTTTCACAATGGCGAACACGACCGAAAACCATAGAACAAACGTATTCCGGATATGTTCAGATGTGACCACACGAAATTATTTACATTGCGCTGTTTCTTCTACCTTTTCGTCCGTGTTCGCCAATGTGAAAGTTCGCCTGAAACCGGATCCAATGTGATCATAAGGTTAGTAATTTGAAAGTAAGGAGTTACGGTCGCCGTATCTTTTCAATTCAACTTTTTGTCACCCGTTAAACATTCGAAAAGAGTATGAGTTGGAGACGTTGTACTTGTTCTTTCGTTATGCTGTTACGTTTAATGTTTTACTATTAGATATTTGAACATCATTATGTCAGTACCAAATAAATAAATTCAAACAAGCTCTTCCTTATAAAAACACTAATATAAGCATGCCTAACATGATACGTGCATACCTAAAATGAGATTCACTAGTGTGTTTATACAATACTAATTTGAATATATTTCTTTAACCTTTGTAATACGTATGAAGTCCTACTCTCTTTTTAAAACACAAGATCATAAAATACAGAAATAGGAAAATTAATAAAAAATACATCTGAGTTTCAAACCATCAGTTTATGGCAAGACGTAGAATTATAGTGATCAGAAGATGCAAAACGTCGAAGGCAGTAATCACACAAATGAAACGTTTCGGACCAGACGAGACTTGAAGGTAAATCCGGATTTCTCAATATGTGCGATACTCCAAAGCTGTGGCGCCGACAGACTTTTGTCATCAGTTTATGTCCTCGCTAAAGTAACTCTTAGCGTCCTGTAGTAAAGTTAAATTTGCTTGTTAGAGAATTCGATTGGTAATTCCTTGGTTTAGTTGTAAGCTACAACACCAACTGTCGCAGAATGAACTCAATCCATGAGGGTCACTTGGGCAGTTTCACTTGCATTTGTAACGTTTTTAATTAGAATTGGGAGGTAACACTATTAACAATGTTTAAAACGCTTTATTTTCCCTTTCCTTGATGTGTGTTTGAAACTTTTCTGCTTCATAAGATAAGCTTAGATCCTTAGCCAAGTAATGACATATGTATCAAAACTAATACAGCTTTATAGATCAGTGTGGGAGCAGAAGTGCCATGTAATAGAGTAATGCCGGAACACTTTAAGATCTTAATACAAGTACATACAGTTGGGCTATACTATAGAAACGTAACGAGATTTTTAGAAAATCCAACATTTAATGTACTCATTTATCTGAGATTATAATTGTTCATTCAATAAATAAATACATAGTGGAACCTCGATATATCGAACCTCAAGGGGAACGAGAAAACTTCGAATTATCGAGGATTTCAAAATACCGAGGTTCGATTTATCAAGGTGATTTCTGACTGACTGCAATATATAGAGGTTCACATCAACAAAAACTAAGTTTCTCACCCCCGCACTTTTCTGTCAAACTGGACTCGGACTAACTGATGACTAACTGATGCAATAACAACTGTAAACAATGATGGGAGTTACAGATTTCAACATGGACGATTGTCGTTCAAAGAACGAACTGAGTTTCGTCTAAATACAGTTCAGTATAATAGATTTTATCAAAAAAACTTCGATATACAGGGTGGTACAAACTTCGGGAGGTGAATCCTCATATCAAAGTTCATATGAACAAGCGCCCTATTACGTGTAGTTTCGGCGCTAGAGGGCCCCGAAAACGTCCAAAACTGTTTTTAAGGTGATTTATTTCGAATCTGTAGAGCTTGCGGTCCATCGTTTCGTCAAAGAAATCGGATATGCTCGTTCAGAAAATGCACATGTCAGAAGTGATGGGAAAGTGCGGGAGGGATTCCTGAGTAAAATTATGAAACCACCCAAAACATTCTTTATTCACCTTGGAATCAACGTGGTGTTGTTCTCTGACAGGAAGTCATCATCTACTTGCTCTGTTTGACCCACATTTTCTGTGCAATTCTTGGGGAATACCCAATTTCAATCGGGGAATCCGTCGCACACTTTACCGTCATTTCTGACATGTGCATTTTCTGAACGAGAAAGTCCGATTTCCTTGATGAAATGACGAGCCGCCAGCTCTACACCTATTAGTATTCGATATAAATCGCCTTGCAATACAGTTTTGGCCCTGTAGCGCTGCAACTACGCATGATAGGGCGCGTATTCACATGAACTTTTTTTTCGTTTTGATATGAGGATTCATCTCCCGAAGTTTGTACGAGATGTCCTGAAACACCGTATAGAGGTTTTAACATCAAAACTTCGGTATATAGAGGTACGGTACCAAGCCAAGCAAGTATGAAAATTTGAAATATCGAAGTTTCCCTGACCAGTCCTTCGATATATAGAGATAAAAATACACATGGAAGTAATAGCAAGTTCAAGAGGAATAGAAGAACTTCGATTTATCAAGGAATTCGATATATCGAAGTTCCACTGTATTTCTCTATCTGAAGTGAATACTCGTAGCGTACGTTGGAGAACGAAGCAACAAAAATTAGCACAAGTGGCCTAGAAATGAGACTACAAGACAAAAGAACTCTTTGGGAATGTCAGTGTTAAGCCATCTAAAATTTCAGGACCGAGTTTTACGCTTTTACACGAAACGAAAATATAATTACGTGGTAGCTTTTAATTTTACACCCACACATAATTCTGTATTGCAACAGAAGACTGCAAGAGATAGATATAACACCTGATTAGAATAATATTTATCACCATAAAAGGAATGGTTACCTCTGTCTCTGATGGGTAAATTCATCTCGTTAGCGACAGTGAAAGAATGATGTCACGACATTTCTTAATTAGGCCATCGTCACAAGAGTCCACGTACTAAATTCAGAGGTACATGTATTTCCCAGAAGGGTCTTCTAGATTGTAATATCTTCGATAGTGGTAACATCTTAGCTAGATATATTGCTCCATAAATATTAACGTGAAGAGAACAGCTGTACCTACAATGGAGAATAATGTACTCACGTTCTTCCATACATTTCTCCCAAGTTCCTGCAGCATTCTACATATTTCATGTCAGTTTCCAACCACGTCCAAGCTACTTGTAGTCTAATTTAAACATATTTCATAACAATCTGACATCATGAAAAGCCTATACACATACCTCCACAATTGGTTATGAAGGAGAATTGAGGACTTTCAGAAATAATTTCTTAAATTAGTGTTGGCAAATTATGCCTCCAGCCTGCTGTTTTCTTTTGTCCTATGGTCAGGGCGAGATTGTATTTTGTTAACATTGTTTTCAACTTGTTTCCGACCTTTCTTTGTTCCTTATGTTGAAAACTTTGTAGCTAATATTGTATTATTATTATTATTATTATTATTAGAAGTAGTAGTAGTAGCAGTAGCAGCAGGAGGAGGAGGAGGAGTATCTAAAAGTTACCGAATTAATCACCCTCTGTATTCAAATGATTTTCTACTACTACACTTTTGATTTTTTTCTTTAGATCAGGGGCGCCCAGACCTTTGCTGTTCACTGACCGCATTGAGATATTTTAAGGACTGTGAGCCGCATACAATCATACGAGCAGTATACAATCCTTTCCTTTGCCAGACATAAATGAAAATTCCTTATACATAAGATATGAAATTCAAACTTTACAGTTTTTTTTTTTTAAACAAAACGAACTTTCGAGTGATTAACTTCCTCAAAGTGCAACATTAATACAAAATAATTTCCGGTTGACTTGGGGTGTTTTTCAATTCAGGTCTTCAATTTTGGTATACACAATACATTTTGATTGTATCTATATGAAAATGTGGACAGAAATTGAGTGTGATGTGGATATGGCTCATATCATTCTTGAACGTTTTGTAGACATGACGTAATCAATATTTCTGTCCTATAATTCGCACCTCTTATTATGACATTCCTCTATTTGCAATAAATATATCTATGTGTGGTATCAAATGAAAGCCTAGAGATGATCTAAGTGAGTAATATAGTCTATGTTGTTTACATTCTTGAGCTTTCTGAGATATGACGTCACCAATATGACCGTCCTATAAGGCGTATCTCTTATTATGACGTCGATCAATTTACATTAAATACACCCATGTTTGGTATCAAATAAAAGCTCTAGATATCTAGAATTGATCTAGATGAGCGCAGTATACCTGATGGCTTCCTCCAAATGACTATTCTATTTATATTCATAATTTAAAATGTTTAATATAATAAATATACTTAGCAGTAAATTAGTAGATTGTGACTCTTCTTCATTGGAAGGATCTTCGTCCTCTTCCGTGTCACTATTTGAAGTTGTCTTTGTACAGGGATTTAAATATCCTTCACTTTCAGAGCATTGACAAAAGCCTGTATATGATAGATTAGCAGTTGCACATTTACAGTGTGTAAGACACATCCTATCAGCAATGCGAATTACAACTGATCACCTTGAAAACAATTTTTTGGCCTACCTCTGTTCCTGGTGGTCATGGTGTTGCTATAAAGGATTTCGAAGATCCGTCCTTAATCCAACCACAGTGTTTTAGGTTCACATCAGGGGGACTTCCTTCTTAACACGTGCCAGGTAATTTGCTCGTTTTACATTTTCCAGAAATTCTTTAGTTGTTGGTGGAATTAATCCTAAGTTTCGATGACACATTCTGACTAGATGATTTTTCGTCCAATCTTGGAACCTAACAGGTATCATGGAAATATTGTTCTTTATACAAGGAGATAATTCTATGCATCGTGTTGCTGAAAGAATAACATCACTGATAGACGCATTTTCATCATCAAGAGTATTCAGTTTATTTCTTGATTTAAGTAACTTCAAGACATAAAACTTTCCCTTGACAAACAATCTGGAACTGTATCGCGTTTTCAGTAATTGATCCACAACAGAAAAATGTACTTCCACACATACTTTGATATCTATTGATGGTCTTTGGATTGTGTAGCTCCAACATATAAGCATCCAAGCTGTTAAGTGCATTGTCGTGCATCAAAAGCAGAAATACATCTATGCCATCTGAAACTACAGCAATATCCATACCACACTCCATGGTTATCTGTCTGTGAAGCTAGAATTGCAACCCCAAATTTCATGATGAATTTTGATATCTTCTCGTTGAGACACCACACTGTTGTGTACTTGAGTTGGTATTGGATTGAATGGTGTTATGACCAGCTTACTTCTTTTAAAAGCTCGACTTCTAGCTTTCTCTATTGGATGTTTGATTATAATGTGAAAACGTTGTTTATTATTACATGTTACAGACAAATCGTCTCTTAGTATACGTCCCTTTCTTTCAATCTCTTCCATGTGTAGCTTTCTCAACCGTTCAGATATGATCGAACAGTTCTGTGTTTTGCCAATCATTGACCAGGCGGGTTGAAATATGTAAACTTAGGCCTCACGTTTTTCCACTGTATTTGGTTTAAGTGTTATTCCTGTCAGTCCTGCTTGACCATGACCATAGTTCATGAACGTTGACTCTATATACCTATTGCTTTAAATATTCCTGGTTCTATATATATAACATGTTCTCCTTTCATAAACTGTTCCAAAACCTCTTTCGGTAATCTCCCGACTAATGTTACATAGAAGCTTCCATATAAGACATACTTAATATGAAATGAAGCGAGGATATATGGTATCATCTCTCCTGCAGCATATAGGTGCAGAGCCCAATTCTCCTTCTCTTTAACCTCGTACAAAATTAATGTAAATAAGAATATGTTTGATAACAATATGTTTGTTAACCCATAATTTGTCAGCTGTTCTGATGATTTTTCCTCTTTCTTCAGATGATTTAACAAGGTTGACATTTAGCATTTTCCCCCTCCCTTGTAATTTTGAACATTTTTCGCTACGTTGACGGGAAATTCCCTCCATCTGGTAATACTGCTTTCATAGGTATATTTAGGGGAAATTGATCAATATCTTAACAAGAGGTAGTGTTGTAGGGCGGCCATATTGATAACGTCATATCTCGATACGCTCAAGAATATGAATCATATATAGACCATATTACTAATTTAGATTCGATTCTGAGAAACGCCTATCTCCTTCTCACCCAATTTAATGGTTGGCAGTAGCTGATTGACAATGCTGCCCCCTGTAGACACCCAAGATTTTCCCAACGCTTTTATCTGTAATATAAACACTCATTGTTCAACGAGCTATAGATAATATTCGAGGATTTGATTGTGTAATTATGTTTCTACATGATTGGGTAATCATAAAAGAAACTAAAGGTTCACAAATTTGTAAAAACATCGGGATTATTCATCACTGTTTAATACGACCTGTACTCAAACGAATGTGTTCACCACATTTTAACACGCTTTTAATATTTAATATACGAGCTTATCCCATAAGTAATGTCGTATTTTTGCACCATGAGAAAAAGAACGAAAACTTACCTGGGACACTACCGTTAGTCTGGAATATAGTGTTCATTGGAACCCACAACACTCACTCTGCCATCTGTTAACCAGTTGCTGAATGCTGTTCATCGCACACCATTCTCATTTTGCAGTGTTTTCCCGAAAAGACAGTTTTACAGGTTGCGAAAAACACAGTAGTCTATTGGTGCAAGAACTGGTGAAAACGCCGCTTGAAGAGTTTCTCCCAGCCACATTCCTCGATCTTAGCAAGACCTTTGTTGCCGTGTGTGAATGCGTGTTCTTACTGTGGATGAGCACACCCTTATGATTAACCAGAGCAGGACGATTCTCCAACAATGCAGTTCGTAGGCGCTCAAGCTGCTGACAATAGGTACATGCATTGATGGTCTGGTTACGTGACAAGAGCACAAAATTGATTACCCCACCAAAAACTCAACATCACTTTGCAGGGATGTAGATCGTGTTTTGGCACAGTTCCTCTGGCCCCCTTTAGGTACCTATTGCCATTTGCCTGTAATGTTATGGCAGAGAACCTACTTTTCATCCCCTGTCACCATTCTGTCCAAAAATGCCTCACGTTCATGACAGGTGAGCAGATGTCAACTCAATGGTGCTTCTGTAGAGGCTTTAATCTATGGGGTACCCATTTTCTGAATTTCGACACGTACCTAAGTTCCTGCAGATGACGATGAACGGTCGAATGGGTGGCATGGAGTTCGCTGGCGAGTTCTTCAACAGTTTACATAGGATTTTCCTCCACCGCTCTAAAAGAGAAGTAAATCGACCATTCTACTTACGGTAAGGTTTCGGTTCAACTACCTGAAGAGATAATAGAAGAGGAGGAAGTTTCCTTCTAGCCCAGGCCTTTGTTTTAAGCGTCCACTCTTTCTTTTTAGAGAAAAATAAAATAATGGGAAGAGTTAAAAGATAATTTTACTATCGAAAATGTGAGCTGATAGAAGGATAGAATCCAAAGAAGACAGTGATTCAGTGCAGAAATGATTTAATGCTGAGGGGATTTTGTGGGCACATTACCTACTTTGCACTGAATTATGAACCTTCATAGAATATTAAAGCAAAGTATGACAAGATACATAATTTAATATGATATTCTATATTTCTTCATTGTATATCCGAGGGAGTTTGTGTCAGTGTCCTCAATTTTCCTCTCAGTTTAGAGAGTTTGTATGTTTCGCCAATATTGTAAGTCGATAACAATTGGTAAAAGAAAATATGGTCTGCTGGGAAAGGTAAATAGTAACGTAGCAGAAACAAAAGTTCTTGTGACATTCAGCAATCGCAGCGCCACAAAATATCAATGTCGCATATTATCAAAGGACCTTTGATCGCCTCAAATTTAAGAGATGGTTCATCTAGAAACATGAACCTCACTTATATATGCCAAACGAAGAGGGACCTGTAGAGCTGTTGTTGAGGACGATTCAGGTCAAAGGGTTTCAGAATTCCTCCATTCGGACCATCCTCAAGATTTTACTTACGTGTCCACACTGGGTAAATGGAATTAATTGTCAGGGCCTTCTGACAGCTTTGGCTCAGGGTGGAATACCCAATGAGGTGACACCATACCAAAATCAGCAGAGTGTGGGAAACGTTGCTAGTGTTTTATTCACTTGTTACAGACGGAAACCATTTGTGGATAAAAAGGCGACGAGAGAAGAACAAAACGATCCTTTACACTAACATAATACGTAAATACCACTGGATACCTAAAGCAGGTGCGATGGGAAAAGCGGTAAAATAAAATTACTATAACACTAAATGATGCTGTCTGTTTGATGAGAGCCACCTGTATAATACATTGTGAATGGATGCCACCAAACCAGATTTTAGAGTGGATATCTACTGACAGCATTTGGAACGACTACCACCTACATCACTGGAGAAATTCTCCCAATTCGTCAATCGTTATAGGTGTACTGGTCCACGGAAACAATCAACGTATCCATGGAGATACATAAGAAACTTTTTGTCTAAATCAGTTCATCCTGCAGATTTGTATAAATAAAAATATTTATATTCGTTGAATTTTAGAATAGATTGATATAACTGAAAACTGTGTTGTGTGGGAACGGAGGTGCCCATAGTTTCTCTATTGTCTCGAATTATGTTTGTGCTAACAGTAAGTTCAAATACGTTCAACGAAACAAATATATATTTATATATATAGACGTTTGCAACAGTGAGAAATAGGGAACCTGAAATACCTCTATGACCTATCACAGTATCTAATGTACAGTGCATATTGTAAGGAAAATTTGGTATTTATCAAAGTACCGTACGCGTGTATATTATTAGTATAAGTATACAGACAGACAGATAGACAAACAAACTTTCAGTTTCATATGTAGGGTAATTCACCAAGAACCCCATTTTTATTAGCGTCCCACGGGTTTTAGTCGCAAACGTGTTTTCAAAGTTATAAAATGTGCTTATTTTCTCGTTTGAATGCATAAACGGGTGTTTTTAAAATACTTTTTCTCATAATGTTATAAAGATTAAGAATTTAAAACTTTCCCGTGAGTTTCAGAGGGCCCCTTTAATCGAATTATTAACAAATCTTAATTCCTGACATACTCCCTGCTAGTTAGGTGTTAAAATTAGTTAACAATTTTCATTCATTATAATACAATCTCAGATATCACCATTGAAATGTTGTCGTAGGCCTCAGCCTAAGATGCCTAAAGGCCATAAATACATCCAATTCAATGAATTGTTTCCCAACTTATTTTTAAAGAATAAAAAACTAGCATTATTTAATCTAGAATGTGGAACAGATAATGATGGTACAAGATTGTTGTAAATCCTTCCCTAAACTTGGTGCTTGGGACGAAAAAGCACTTTCTCCCGACGGTGGTAAGCTTAGCAGATCTTCCAGTTGATGAATAGTGTAGAAGAGGGATTTAAGAAAGGAACAGTGAGGCAGCAGTGCCACACAAAAAGTAAAATCTGTTCTTCTTAGAAGGATTAACGGAGTGGCGTACAAAGTATCAAAGTACCTTTCGAGACAGGATTCTCATTTGGAGCAAAGACTGAATTAACATTTAATTCTAGATAAATGCTAAACAGTCTTGTTACTTTCTCCTGACTGGGTTTTCTGCCTGTATTACTCAAAAGTGCAGTGGCGTTGCAGTTTGTCTCTCCAATTGTTTGTAATTGTCTTTCGCCTTTGTATTAGCTTAGGGATGTCAAGCTGTAAAGACGCTTGTCATTGTGGATGTCAACGAGAAAGAACTTCGAGATTTACCTGCTTTAGCACCAAATTGTTGTAGTTACGACGTTAAAAGACGAATGCATATAGTTAGAAGTATGTTGTCTCCCATCCATGTTTTTTTTTTCCTGTGAAATGAATGTAGACTTTATATTCATGTTCAGATATTTTAGTTATTCGAAATATATACACAGTATATTAAGATGTAAGTTCTCTTTTGGCAATAAACTAAGATGTCATATATTTCATCATCAGCATTCTGAGGAAAACAAGTTTTTCAAGACACATTAAGACTTATTTTATGTATAGCTTTTCCGTCGCCTAGCAAACTTTTAAACTTTACTTTTATATGGGCCAGTCTAGTAACTTTGGACTTCGGCCCGTCACGATTCGCCCTTTAGCTGTTAAAATCTACACCCATGTCCCTGCCTGGACTCGAACCCGGGACCTTCGAGCCGGTTGGCCTACCGCCGCAGACCGCTCAGTCACCAGGCCGGCCCCCGTCGCCTGGCAAGAAGGCAAATTATTGGGTGGTTTCTTTTGTACCTTTTTACGCACGTACTATGTATCGCGTGAGTTTGTGGACAAGAAAAGAAGCGTGTCGATATAGTGTTACCAGTGCTTTTTTGTGTGTTCGTGTATGCTATATTTTTCATATCGAAAAACTGTACTATAAGGCCAAAAAAGAGCCATCTATCTACATCATATCCAGTAGCGTTATTTTAATCTACATAACAACAAAATACAAACAGTAGATTGAGGAAAGATGGCACACATTTTGGTCTAGGTTTCATCTCAAGAGTTTTCTTTAAAATAAACGCCCTTACCTTCAATTAAATACCCTAAAGCTGAAATTTTTGGCACATAGCTAGAGTATTGCATACTTCCTACGCTTGCTTTCCACAGTACAGTGAAAGAAAGACATAAGTCACAAAAAATACCCAGGTATTTTAGACAAAAATCGCCTCTGCCTTTGATTAAATAGAGTAAAGATTAATGTTGGTACATAGTTAGAGTTCCGTAAACTAGATAAATTTTGGCCCAAAAGTTTAGATTTTAAAAATTTGTATTTCAATAACTCTTCAGCTTGGGAATGTAATTTAATGGCCTTTCTCTGTGTTCAAATGTAATACCTTTTCTTTTGAAAGCGGTAAATAGTAACTGTGATCAAAGATGATGATGATAGCTGCAAGTTTTGACGTAATACAAGATTTACCATAGTTGGGATAACTAACCCATTTATCACAAGGTCAAATTAATGCACGAATAATGTACAGTAACACTCTGTTTCAATACTGAATCATCCTTCCTGACTATTGTAAACAGAGTGAAGAAATTATCAATGTTGTTACTCAACTTCAAGGGGATAAATACAAAAATAACTTTGTGCTCTTCTTGAAGGAGTACGAAACATCTTCGAGAAAAACAGAACAGACTTGATTGCGGTACTGGTACCCTACTGCACTGTTAACAGTTTTACGAACAAAATTCTTGCATTTCAAGCACTGCATAGTAACCTCGTCTAGAAACAACAGAGGGACTAATATTCATTATTACATCGCACCACTTGTACACCACTTCATCCTTAATATTGGTCGATTTCCAAAACTTACTTCCTTTCTCCATGCAACTAACTGTAGATTCTTCATCAATGGCATTAAAGGGATGCAATACAGTAATCACACCTGGTTAATACTGACTACATTGAACAACAACATTGACCCTAATATGTACATCATCCATCAAGCTGTTTTTAAGTTTGGTAAAACTGTTGTTGTAAACTAGTCTTCAAAACTCGAACTTTCAAATCATGTACTATTGGAACGGTTGTTTCGTGCTGCTGCAGGACCATTCTCAGTCCAATTTGTCCATACCTTTTCTGCCTTGTGTACTACGTATGGAAGGAGAGTTTTCCACTTTCTTCTCCAAAGAAAATAGGAAAAAGAGTTTAATATTCTCCCACCATAATTAATTTTACAAAATGACCTCGGAAGTTGTAATTCTTCATCTGTACATATCAGAGTTTTGGGCTAGGCTTGAGGATCGGATCTTCCACTCACACCAACTAACAAAAATCTCCAGCTTTATAGTGTCTTCCCTGTCTTCAAGTAGATTTGTAATTTACGTACGTTTGGTGTAACATTAAAAAAGTTAATTCTAGTTTGTTTCGACTTAAGTCTGACCTAAAGTCCTACTTTCTTGTATAAATTAATTATGTAGGATTTTAATTGTTCTTCCGCCCAAGAAAATGTATTTACGACATCATAGTCAAGTTGTTTTTAAGATAAGTAGTCCCTTTGATTTGTCCGTGGCTTTGATAATAATGCTTCTTCTTCGTTTAAGTCTGTTCAATGCACGTTTCTGTTAGGGTCGGCTTTGGTTTATGTTTTTCAAAGATTTCAATCATCGTTTCGTTTAGATAACCTCTCGTGTTATTGCTTTAGATAACCTCTCGTAACGTTTCAAAGATTATTGCTCTTCATTGCTCTCGTAAACAATGAAGAGCAATAATTTATCTTCTTGCATAAGATACCCCTTTCATTTTGCGAGGACCATGCTGTATTTCGGTAAATTATTTTTTTATCTCATGTCCTCTAGCAATGCCTGTCCACGCTCTGCCTGAAATATTTTACGCCCTGTACTAGGGTCAAACGATTCGGTTTAGATGTGGAGCAGAACGAAAGCTTCTACTCTAAGACTTCTATCACGTGTGCAGTCAAATTCTTTTTTGGCAGGTTATATATAAGGCATTCACGTATTTGGATTTTCTTACTTCTGATTGTGCTTCTTTTCCTTTCTCTATTGCTATGACACTTGTGAGAGTTGTTGGCTTAAAATAGCTCTCATTTCGGTGTAAGTTTTATCTTTTAAGAATTTGTTTTTCGTCCTGAACAGCACCTGTGGTTTATGCCAGCTTGCCGGTTTATACCGGAAACCAGCTTGACTTGGACCCAGATATGATCACTCTCTGTTCTCTTCTGCATAAATACGAGAAGAGTAGAACTTCCAAGGAACTATGAATATTGAATTTTTTTTTATTTTGTGAGTAAGAAGACTGTGATTTACTGAACCAAATACTATGGGCGCTAATGGACGTATCTTGGAGAATGGCAAGTTTGTTTCACACGAGTCACCTGAAATAAATCCATGGTGATGTGTTGAAAGATGGGGAAGAACATGCCCTAGAATACGTTTTGATATTATCTCTTCACAGATTGTCGA
>JAGDQP010042101.1:0-16655 GCA_022664845.1 Lepisma saccharinum | reverse complement strand
AAATTGATGACTGATACTGGCCAGGAATGTCGACAAGCGCTGATATTTTTGACAGTTAAATTCTTGAATTTGTAGCCTGTCATCTTGAAAATATGTGTTATTGAGATATATTTATATGTCAGCAACGCGCACGTAGTAAAAGTGTATAAGGTTCACATTTGAACAGGCAACATACTTATTAAGTAGGGTGCTATACGCACTAGATAGGAAAGTTTAAAAAAAAAGAAAGAAAGAAATTCATATCGAGATATATTGACACTGATCATTGTAGTGCTAAGTAATCTAACGTATTCATACGGTTATTGTGTATCTAAGAACAATCGCTTTGACAAGAACGTGTTGGGCTAATAACAAGCTAATTTGGTGTGGAGAAATAGGCAAGGTTAGGTTGTCATTTCCCTTCATATTGTTCTTATGTTATTAGATAGTATCTATTGATGACTGGGTGAAAAGTACGAAGAAGTTTGTCTTCGCTAGATACGATCATTGATCAAACCAACTTTGTTTAGTTACAAGCTTTTGCTAAAACATATCAACCAGTGTTTTAATTTTTTTTAAAGTAATAACCATATAATATATAGCACATAATAAAAGCGTCAGATACGTTTTAAAACATTTCAATAAGTGTGGCAGTGATATTCTAGTTCTAAAGACGTTCATGGATAGTAGTAGTAGTATTTGTTATGAGTATTATTAATGTTAATGTTATGTTGTAATATGCTATCTGTTTAATGCTCTGTATTTGTGCATGTTCCCATTTAGTGTAGGGCTGTTACTCAAATTATTTCTAAACCTTTCCTGTGGTTGCATTATTATCAACTACTGTGTTAAATAAAACAATATCAATCAACCATTAGATAGAAATATTGTGAATGTTTTATTCGTTTGTTGAGACAACGTACCTACAAGTTTCAAATCTGTAAACTGTTTGTATCATTGCGTTGTCATACGTCACGCATTATCATTGAGTGGATAATACAATTCTTAAGCTGGTGGGACAATAGAGCTTTGAATTTAACGTATTTTCTTTCTTTTGTATCAATATTCGAATAAGAGCGTATATAACATAGAAGCAGTAACGATGTTTCGCTCGATCCATTCAAGCTTGATCAGGTAGTTTGCAGAGACATAATGATAATATTCAGAAGTGAAGTATACTGGGTATTCTTTACAAGTACGTTAACTACGTTTATTGCATCACGCATAGGTGTCTAAACGGTCCATTATCGTGCAGATATTTCGAATCTACGGCCCGCGCTATCCTCATCGTCACCTATATTGATCATTAAACTTATTTTGTTTCAGTGCTTAATTAATTTCAAGCTCTACTGCGTTACACTAAAAGTGCTACCTTCTACTGGTGTAGAATCACGTAAATGGTTACATGTGTAGTTAACAGTAAGGAAATTTATTAGAGAAATATACATAAAAAGTTCCTAAAAAAGTGGTAGAGCGCGTGGCTTCTAATTGTGAGGTCGTGGGTTCGAATCCCGTTCTGGAAAATGTATTTTGATGTTATGATATATTCCTCAAAGCATGAATAATTAGATAAAATAATAATAATCAGTTTTATATGTACCCATACAAGCATTTCAGGACATAAGCTACTATTATGTTTAAAATATAACATCAGAGAAGTGGTGGGTGTTGACAAAATGTCGGTATATTATATGTGAATGTTAAATACAAATTAAGTAAATGTTGTTATATCTAAAGTCGGATCAAGGTGCCATACAGCAAATTAACAATCCCGAAAGTTCGTACAAATTTAATTCCCTAAAGCTCATGATTCCAATGAACGAACGATGAGTCACTTTAAGAGACTAAACTGTACTTCAGTAAAGAAATACTCTGAAATGCTTTTTTAATATGGAAATAGTGAGGCCTTGATCTCTCCTTCTCTCTCCCTCCCTCTGACTTGGTTGCAAATTCTATACTTTGTCATCTGATGAAGAAAAGTTACTATTGTCTAATTAACTAGATGGAAAAAATGCTTATCATGAGCAGGGCTCGAACCCATGTCCGTGTGGCATTGGTTTAGACATGGGCTACTTTTACAACGAAAAATATTGCCGAGGCTTGTCTTATTAATACACCACCTTTATTGAGTCACGCTAAGTGGACTATTTTATACATGAGTGATATTTGATAAGGAAGATTAGATTGTTTTAGGTTAATGATAGTAAAATTGGGTCATTCCTGGATAATTTTAGAAAATAGTTACATCACCATTTTAGAGAAATTTATTTTTCATGTTTGGGTTCCTACATACCTGAAGTTATCACAATCACTTTTAAAGAAATGTTCATGAGGATCCATCTGAGACATTTGAGCCCGAAATCCGGATTTTTCGCAAAGAGCCATGTTTGAACACCCGTACAAGAGAAGGAGTATGATATAGGGCCATGACTTTTTTTCGTGGATACACTCGGTCGATAGGTCTAAATATTTCAAAATTTTGCAGAATTTTATTGAATCTCTTCATTAAAAAAAAATTGTTAAAATCAAATTATATACGATTCGTTACTTATTTTTCAACCTAACTATTGAATTAAAGAAACTAATTTTCAGAAAAGGCGATTCCATATCTTTGAAGTATACTGCAAGAGCTACACAACGGTTTTTGATTAAGCTCTCTAGCTTTTCTGGTTTTTGAGAGATTCAAGTTTCCGTACATGTTTACAAGAGTAAAAAACTCCACCCACCATTTCGGAAAGGGCCCAAAAGGGTAACATGGTGAAAAGTGCCTTGGAAGGAATCGTGACAAATAAAATTAATTCTACATATTCTCCATAAAAATGATGGCTCTCCACCAAATGTAAGCTCAAGATAAGATAAAAACGAATTGTATGGGCGGTAACAAAATGTCAGCTGAAAATATGCTAACCTAATCTCAAAATAAATTAAAGTGCGTTTTAAGTAGTTTAGCGATTTCTCAGTCGGATTTGCACATACGATGACTTTCTTTTTTAAAAAAATTAAGAATTTTTTTCAAGCTCCACAAGATGGTAACTTTTGCAGATTTGTTGGCGCAAAATTAAAATTTGAAAATTAAATTTAAAAAATGAAGATAACAATTGGCTCGAAAACAATACCATATGTTATTTATTTATAATGGTTCTATATCCATGAATTGTTCGGATGTTATAAAGTGGTAGAACAGAACCAGAAAAATAAAAAAATAGCATTGTTGTCGGTTTTAAGGCGTTCTACATTCGTTTTTTTAGCACACAATGTTTCGTGGTGTCCACAAAACTTGCGACATTAATTTAACTAATTTCCTGATGTCATACAATGATGAAATTTCGCCCAGCAACGTAAGTCGGGTAACAATACAACATTCCATGTTTCTGTGTATGTGTGTATTTAAAAAACATATGCTAATATTTTGTTATTACAGACCTCTTTATCCTAAAATATATAGTAGTCTGTTCCGGGCTGGGTTTGGCTAGTTGCATAACACTTTATGACTTGAACCACAAAATATCAGCTTGAGAAAAAGTAAATACCTCAATAACCCGAAGAAAATTAATAAGCAGAACTTTCTCAACGGTGCAAATTAACCACGACAACACCATCAGTTGAGCACAGGGATTGGAAATAAGACACGTGACTAGGCTTCTTACGTAACACGTGCACTGTAAATACAAGTTCGGAAGAGCTGTTTGCTAGGTCGCCTTCGTGGATGACTGGTCTAGACGTCGGCTTCATGAGTGGAAGATCTCGGGTTTAAATCTCTCCGGGACAAGACTTTTTCTTCTTTTTTCTTTAAACATATATTTTAAATGTTCATATTTATTATTTAATAATTGCTAAGATGTGTATAAATAACTGATTGCTTCTGAAAGCTAGGATGTATTTGGATGCACACCTAGCGAGGTGTGGAAGAAGGGCACGGTGCGTTCCAAGCGGGCTGGGCAGCAGAGCCACTGGGGGACGCAGCGCAGGTTAGTGATGGGTATACACACAAGTGTTGTTAACATTCCATTCCATCTGTCAATTATCTATTTGGTACACATAAACTTAATTTTATCTTTATATTATTCCAATCCCTGTACTGTTCATTTGCACGGTCGAGACAGTCGTAAGAAATAACTTTTAAAAAGCATCATTTTCTTAAGCAATTCGTCCTAAAATGTAAAAGAAAAGTTCATGCATGATTAACAAGAAACTGATGGGGCGCGCAAATTGAAGAATTTATAAAGTGACTCTATGAGAGCGCGCCCTATGACTTTTTTTTAATCACTCGTTCCAACCTGAGGTTTTGTGACATATCTTGTATTTCCAGAATGTCCAGATTTCGGAATTTCGCAATTGTAGAAAGTAAAAATACCATAATCAAAAATATGAAAGAATATAAAAACTTGACAGGGTTGAAGGAAAGAAACCGTATAAATTCGAACTGTCACTAATTGAGTCTGGAAGTAAATTCGAAAATTATCATTCCCATTTCATTTTTAAGTGTGTTCAAAAATTTGCTACATCGTGACTCCGGGGTTTCGGAATAATCCGAGTTTAATACAATATTTTCAACTGATATGAGTAGCTTTGTCATCGAACCCCGGCGATTTAAGTTATGTTTCTTCAGAATGAGTCTGTATGTGTTATTTTAGCTCAGTGTTAGAGCGCGTAATTCATACTCGTCAGGTCTTGAGTTCGAATTCAAGCGAGACCCTTTTTTCTTTATTAGTATAATTCCACAAAAATATTATGTAAGGAGTGGTTGCTAGGTGAAACATTTTCAGAAAGGTCTGTTTTGGGAGTTAGGGTGGGGGACATTAATATTGTGTCCAAGACCCTTCTGCATTTATTACACGTTCCATTCTTCTGGGCATGGAAATTATTAGACGGCTGACAAATCAATAACCTTCCTCTACCCACAGCCATGCCTCCGAAACAAAGCCCCACAGGTCATTCCGAGTTCTTGATGGATCTCCCTCAGGCCAACTGTCCCGTAGAGTATGCTTCACCTCTGTCCACATATTTTCCATGGAATTAAGGTCTGCTCCACAAGGCGGCCAGTCAATTAAATCAATCCCAGCCTGCCTTGTGAGCCATTCCTGAACCACACGGGAAGTATGTATTGGAGACTGGTCTTGCTGGAACTGAATAACACCATGAGGCTGAAGTACTCGTGCTGATGGCACCACTATGTTATGTTACTCATGATGTGTAAGTACTGAGCAATGTCCAGGTGCCCTTCAATTCAGTGTAGCTGTCCTGCACCGCGACTGGAAATCCAACATGAAATAGACACACGACAATTGCGATTTCTAGCAGCCACATATCCAGGATCATATCGGGTGCTCCTTGGACGATACACAAAACGGCGCCCCTCATTTGATGTTTTGAATATGGATTCATCTGTGAAAGCTACGTTTTCCCAGTTGTGAACCACATTCGCATGTGCAAATGCGAGACAGTAAATTTTGTGTTCGTCTGAGAGTTTTTCCTTCACGTCAGCAACACGTCCACGTAATCCAACCTGACGAAGCCTTCGCAGCGCTATCTGTGTACTACCAGGAAAGTGGGATGCTTCCCTTAGATGCCTAGACGTCCTTAGTGGATCTAACCGGGCTTCGTTTTCTAATCTGGCATCTTCCGCCTCGGTAGACACATGAGGACGACCAGGAGATCGTAAATTGCCAGTCTGACCTGTAGTACGACATTGCCGAATCCATAGCCTGGCTGTATGGGCCGGGATACCCATTCGTCTCCCTGCTGCAGTGAGCAGTATAGCCCTCTAACTCCCACAAGGAAATTACAGCTGAACGTCTGTCCATGATCAGCATTACTCTGAGTGTGAGCAGCAAAGAAACAAGTAACAGCAGGTAACTGGCATGTGATTGTTTAATTGTGGGTAACGATTTGGTTTACAGTCGCGCAAGGAATCTTAAAATGGCGCAAGGAATATAATAAATATAATAATAGTTTTCATAAATGAAGTTAACTGCTATACTACCTTTGTGAAGGAATGGAATTTTCTTCTTTAGTTGGTGCAGTTCCTTGAATTTATGAACATCCTATATGGATAGCCTAGGAATAATTATCTTTTGGATGGTGATTCAGCAGTCGAGGGAACAATCTTGATATTCCTTCTCGACTCACGTGATGTTTTCTCTCTTGCCAAAGACCAATAACCATGTACATTTATGCATTGCGTTGGTGTTTCGACCACCATCGCCGTGACCACGATAGGGCAGGACATTGCTAGACGGACTGCACCTTTACCTTGACTTCGTACTGTCGCTGCTCCGAAATTAGTGTAAAAATTTAAACAAATTTAAACAGCAGCCAGTGGATGTTTCATCCGAGTGTAGGACAGTAATTAATCCTGCAAAACTTTCACCTTTATTCGTATTAGTACTGCTATTCATGGAACTGTGATATACGTTGTGAGAAGACAGACAACGATAGTTTTTTTTTGAACGCTGTGATTGGAAATTAGTTCTTAGTGTTTAATATGAACGATGGTATTCAATTACGAATATGTGGTCCTATGACAGATATGCGTAATCGTATTCAAGTGTGGTGTTATGTGAATGTCTTCCTTCGTTTAAGTGTTTGGAAAAACTTGCATCAGCTACATTTATCATCGTTGGTGACGACTCGTCACGGCTCTTCCTTTGATCGTCATAATTGGAAGTGCAGCGAACATCTCTGGAACTATAATCATCGTTCCATCAGTGTTTTAACGCGTCATCGTCTCGTTCGAAATTTCAGTGTCTCAGGGAGTATATTTTATCTGATCACAGTCAAAAATAAATAATATTTGCTCGAGCCTTTATTGTGTCTTTATATCCAATTGGTATACCAGCTGTGTAAGGCCACTTACATTTGTGTTGTCAATAGCGGTGATAATATTTTCTAATTATGTACAATAATCATGTATTATCAAGTTCTCTTTAGGTACTCAGTGTAGCCATCCTGTTTATGATAATTACTTTAGGTACAGATATTATTGTAATAAATTAACCTTGATTATTATTGGCTGTGAGTTCAACTAACTAACCATTAACTTGATGTTTTATGTTTGCAATGAGGTTCCCAGTCGGATGGTGCTGGTAAGACTAAAAAAGGAGGGACTCCAGACTATTGGTGTAACCACCGTACGCATATGGATATTTTCAGGATCCGTTCAGATCATTGAATCTAGCCGTGGGTTAAACCAAACAGTATATTTCAGAATCCTTTAATGGAGAAAAATTGTGAACTTTTTTATATTGGTCAGTCATCCTACATCACACCTTTACACGTATAAAATATACATTCTGGATTTAAACCTAGAAAAAGCATCCACAGGCTTGCTCTGTTACAAAAACAAAAGACTGAATCACATCCAATTTAATATTCCTTATCTAAAATCCTAAAAGTATAAAATGGCCCACTTAGCGTGATTCAATCTGCTGGTGTTTTCATACGACAAATCTTGGCAATATTTCTCTAGCTATAACAGTAGGTTCTGGTTAAAACCTTTGCTTTCTAAACCAATATTACACGAACGTGGGTTCGAGTCCTGGTCAGTGCAAATATTTTTCTTACTCGTGATTAAAACAATAATAACTGCTCTTCATCAGATGACAAAAGTATAGACTTTGGCAGCAAGAGAGAGAGAGAGAAGCATTTCAGACCCATGGAAAGAACCTGTTTTCTTTACTGAAGAACAGTTTAGTATCTTAGTGACTCATCCTTCGTGAGGTTCATGAGCTTTAGGGATATTGAATTTGTATAAACTTTGGGGATAGTGAATTTGCTGTATGGCACCTTGATTCGACTTTGGATATAACAACATTTACTTAATTTGTATTTAACGTTCACATAAAATATACCGACGTTCTGTCAGCACTCACCACTTCTCTGATGTTATATTTTAAACATAATAATTACTTATGTCCTGAAATGCTTGTATGGATACATATAAAACTGATTATTATTATTTCATCTAATTGTTCATGCTTTGAAGAATATATCATAACATCAAAATAAATTTCCCAGAACGGGATTCGAACCCACGACTTCACGATTAGAAGACACGCGCTCTCCCACTGAGCTAACATGAACACACCTACCTACTCCTTTCTGATCACGTGCTCAGATGAATTGGTGTTTTCGAAATACTGTATCATTACGTATTTGAATGAATGTTACATTTTTTCTACCCCTAATAACATTTCAACATGTCTTATTGCACTTAAAAGAAAAAAAAGCATCTGCACTTTTATCCCAATTGCGAAGGTTCATCCTTCCTTCCAGGGTTCGAACCTGGCGTCTTTGGTTTACTGTTTCCGAAGATACCCGAAGTTTGACTTCGAGAATTTTCAGCTGGAAATTCCTGTAATCAATGCGGTCTTTTTGGAATAGGGTGTACATAATTCTAAAAATATATAGTATAAGATTATAATATGAAAGCGGAAGTCAGGCAAATAAGTCATTGAGAATATTAATATCATTCTTTAAAATAAGAACCATGTAAAATGGTATGTTTTGAAACCTTCGAAGTATACTTCACCGACTAGTATGTTTTGCCCATTTTGTAAACACCATTTGAGCTTAAGCTTTTTCGAACAAGTTTATGAAAGAGTACAGAGCTATTGTAGTCTATAGACAGGGAGCTAAGCATAGGGTTGTATGCAAGTTGGTGTACGCAGGAATTTATTGCTATTGTATTGTCTACGGTTCATTAATAATATGATTCACTTGGGTGTTTTGTGCAAACCCGCCAGGTTTTGGGTAGTTGCGTCATCAAACTTACACTTTGTGGAAAAAAAGCAAGGACTTTTAACGTCAAATTCATGATTTTTATGACAGTAAAAGGTCACTTAAATCAATGCTTGGTAGTATATTCACTTGCTTTCGATTTTTTAAAATGATTAATGTAAAACGATAAATTCTAGCGCTAGACATCAGTACCGTCTCCATATATGTCTAATGTATTTTTCCCTGAATGAAAAGTAAAGGCTGCCTCTACAAATGTCAACGAATAGAGTTCTGACTTTCGGAAAATAATGTTTATATAACCAGTTGCAAGTAGTCCGTGAAGAATCTTGAATTTCTGTTATAGATAGAAGAAAGAAGGTGGGGACCACGGCAATCTTTGACTCAAACAGAACAGGAGAAGAAAGGTAAGCAGAAATGGTACGAACACGTATTAAGATAGAAGAAAGAAGGTGGGGACCACGGCAACCTTTGACTCAAACAGAACAGGAGAAGAAAGGTAAGCAGAAATGGTACGAACACGTATTACTGGAGTTTCACGCAATGGAATATATAATTCACCCATCAGGGAGGATGTAGCAACCTCATGCTGTAATCACTCGTATGGAGGGGTGAAAATTATACAGTGCAGAAGATGTGACAACTTTATGCATGTCAGCTGTGCCGAAATCTCAGTGAAACAATGGGAGAAACAACACGGAGTAAACTATGATTGCGTGTTGGAGGCGTAGCTATGGATTTGCACTCAGTTTCAAACAGTGACCACGCCCGCAGGAAGGGAAGAAGATATGTCGGGAAACTATTCATTAGAAGACGTATCAAGACTACTAGCGGAGATGATAAGGAAAGAACATAATTCTCAGATAAAGCAAGACCAGCGTTTGCAACAGCTACAGAAAAAACTGACAGAGCAACAACAAGAAGTCCAGATGAAAAAGTAACAGCATTTCCAGCAGATAGAGCAATGGTTAAGGCAGTCCATGGCAGATTCTGAGGCACGGTGGTTAGACAAAGAAATGAGGAGCATGGCACCCATATGCCGAAAAAACAAGGATGAGCTGGTAGCGACCATTGATGAGAAAATGAAGAAAGCACAAGCAGAAGTGGCGGCTACCTGTTCCATTCAAATACCACAAGCTATGGAAGAAGTCTAGGCAAGAGTGTCACCAGTGGAGAATATACAGTTAACACAGTTAGGCGTGAACCAATGTATAGATGAGACGCTACGCGCCGCTGCCACAAGCATTTTCTCCGTGCAGGAGCAAGTAACGAGGCTTGAAATGGGTAAGTAAGGGGAGAAACTGGAGAGTATTAGACGTATGGAGGAACCAACAGGAGAAGCAGTGAATTCAGAAAAGAAGTAATCGCCGAGGAAGGAAGTAATCGCCGAGGAAGGAAGCAATAAACTCTCGTCGGAAAGTAGTTGCCAACAGTACCAAGTACTGAAAAACAGGAAAATGGTCCACATGGAAGAAAGCGGATTGCGAGACCGAGCCAAGCGACGCTATTCGTCAGATGAGGAGTCACAAGAGTCCAGAAGAATGCAGAAGCTAACTGGGAAACGAGGAAAAAGGAGATCCCTAATTCGGCTATTGGAATTGAAGTCCTTCACACAGTTTTCTGATAACGTTTTCGATAAACATCAGGAGGAAAAGCGGAAGAATAAGCCATTGGAAATCAGTCAGTTGGAAACTATCAGCCACGACCATTCAGATAGAAGCGTCAGAACAGAGTCATGTGGGCCTTGCAGAAGACAACCTGATCATCGCAATTGGGGACGTCCGTGGAGCGGGGGTCAAGATCGCCTGACAGAATGACTGAGACGCACAATATGGACAACTGTGATCGCCAGGAGGGTATGGATACTCATCCGTCAGATCTACCACATATTAAGAATCGACGGTTCTCGGTACCAATAGGGAGAACCGGGATATGTAGCCTACGGTGGAGTAACCATAGTTCCTCTCTATATTATAATAACCTAAGAAATGTTCATAAGAGTGTATGTGTGTGAGCAGCGAAGATTTGTTTCTCAGTTCATGCCAAAATCGATAATTTACCATACTTATCGCAGACCATAGTCTCAGCAAATGGCTACGTTTGAAGGTATGAAGGATGTACTACAAGGAGGAGGAACCATAGCGCAGTTCCAGAAAGCCCATTTGAAGAACCTGATGGATGATCGATATCTTGGGCGGCATGTAGACGGTGCCAAGTGGTGTCCCGAGAATTTACAAGGAAAGACATACAGGGAGTGCTCACGCATTTTGCAGATTTTAGAAGAAAGGCGCTCTCTACGTCTCTGGATACAAGCTAGGTCCAGAAATAGACCGTCATAAACCTCGCTCGCACGCGCCTCTTTACTTAGGTAACTCAGATAATAATGAAAACTGTAAATACAGCATTTCTATACACCTACTCTAAATCCAAAAATCTTAATTGGAAATAAATAGAGATATGTCAAAATATGTTTTTCACTCACTATATAGCATATTTCATCAGGTATTCGGCATTAGGATGATGGCTGGTATTAGCGAACTATGAGTGTCCAAATTTCCCCAAATCGGGAAATTTAAAGAAATTATCCCTAATTTCCCTTAAATCTTTGCGTCTTATGTCACAAACGAATAATCGTGGTACCAATGAAACCTGTGCATGTTGCTGAATAAAACGGCTCGTGAATCATAAATCTAGCACAATTAGTAGTGGTGAAGAAAGGGAGTGAAATTGAGAGAAAGTGCCGAAAAAAGTAGAATTCACCGAAAATTTCCTATTAACTTCCCTTGTTACACCATAGCTTTATAAGTAAGGTGCTATTTGAAAGCCTTGTCAATTTTAAAAAGAAATACAAGATATAAATAATAAGCCTAGCCCAATTAGGTACAAAGCAGAATGGGTTTAAGTAGAAGTCAACCTCTTCACTAAATGCTCCGTCTTCAATGTGTTAATATTGTCACTCTACTCAAACCTGGGGTGTAGGGGGAAAACACTGAAGTTAGTTTAGTTATTAATGGGACAAAGATACCAGAACAGTGAGCAACTTCCTCCGTACACCGACTTGCATACTACTCCCATAGTCAGCAACAGAACTACTAATAATCAATCATAAATTAAAAGCATAAATCATAATAAGTGAAACAAACGTTTCTCAACATATCCATTTAAATCAAATTTTCTTCATTACACAAATGAAATACTTAAAAGTACAACGATGAGAAAAGTAACTTTACCTGGAACTTGTTCCACTTCTCTTCCGTGGCAACTATATCTTCGCTGACAATGTTCATGGTACGCCGTATCAAATATGATTCGTCTCTAACCTTTTTATTAATCTCTTCATTTATATCTGTTAGTTTCTTGTGAAATACGTCTAAAGTTTCTTCGTGACGGCGTTTTCTTGTTTCCTCCAAGGTAGAGAGAATTTCAGAAGGTGAAGAGACAGACTCTAAAGAAAATTAAATGCAAAACATGCGAAAATTGTATTTTACTTGTATAAAACTTAAAGGGGGTAACATAACGAATAGTTCTCCTAATCGGATACATATAGAATTCACCAAGAACATAATTGCTCACCATTTCTGACACCTTTGCAGGCACTTGCGGATACGGTTGATAGAATAGGTGTAGCCTCACACTCAAAAGAATTGAGTTGGAGCGGAAAAAAGCGAAGCAGATCCATATCGTGCTAAATCTCTATACAGTATGTGTGTATGCCTGGGTTCACCTCACTCTGCTCAGTTTATGAGCCGCCAGTATTTATATAAACGGACTACTTGTTTTCACGAGCAAAACGGAACTCACACAATAAGTTTGGTGTGGTTATGTTATGTTTGCGAGTTCTGAGTGAAAAGTAGGTGCAAGGACGAATGTTACTTAAAAGAATTCTACCAAACGATACTCACCGTCGTGCACAGTAGTGAACACTGGAATATACGTATATTGCAATCGATAGAATACATGAATAATGGATATTCCCAATACATTTCCAGATAACAAAAGCTTTCTATGAACCCAAAGGAAACGGTACATAATTTTAATGCCGTAAGGATTAAAAGAATTTATAAATTATAGAAACTTGAAGAATAAGCCTTAAAATATGTATATTCCCGGAATCTCACAAAGGCCGACATTGGCACATTTCCTGTAAATTCCATTTCTTTGTATGAAGCAGAAGATTCAAATAGGCATGTTCCATATTCTTCTTAGAGTATTCCTGGCACATAGAGAAAATATATACCTGCTAGTGTCGAAATTTCAAAGTTGGGATGGTATTTTTATACGGGGAGTCAGTATCCCTAAATTGGTTTTCTTCGTCCTTCTTGTTTTTTGTCAATTATTCAAAGATACTCTCCTGTTTGACTGAAACGGTACCGGATAAAAAAGTCCTGTACCGACCGATCTGAGAATATTCTCGTTAGGTTAACTATTTATAAATACACAAATTAGTTAACAATTTATAACTTGAATTATTGAATTTAAATTCGGTCAGCCTTTACATTTTAATTTGTGGTTTGTAATTCAATACTTAAAATAGAAAAAAAATGTTTTCGAGAAAAGGGGAGTTTTAAACTTTGAAACTACTACGGCTAAGAAGGTGGTTGAGAACGTCTCGTTGAGATGAGTCAAACCATTATTGATCATACACATTGCAGGTGCAGTTCCGGGGATGGGGGATCAGTTTACAACTTAGGGGCTACAAGGGATTGAGGAGTCGTAGGTTAGATCTCGATGCGATTTTACGAACGAAACAATGACCATCAAAATAGGATGTTCGCTGCTGAAGCCTGGTGGTAGCATATATGCACAGTCCCTCAACTGGGCTCCGCCTCACTTGTTTCTTTTGTGTTTTTCCTCTAGCAAAATTGTCATCGGTTTTTCCAAAATCTGCGTGAGTTCTGAAGGCCAAGCGTGGAACAAACGTTACATCATTGCCGTATCTAGAATTGGCAGTGTTTGGTGAATGTAATAGACTGTAGCAAAATTCTTGTTGTTGCTAATCTTTACATGATAAATATATTGGTTCTGGAAACTGAGTGTTATTTTAAAATTACTTTTGAGTTATTCGTTACTTTTATTTTGTCCGAAAGGTAGGAACAATGCCCCAGAGACATCAATACCTACACCGTTTCAGCTTCTTCAATAACAGTGAATTCCATCTGGTATGACCGTGGATTATGATATAGATCTCGCTTCGAAGTTAGGGACTAACTTAATTTATTCTTCTTTTAAATGGTGGAGTTAAGACATAACCTTTTCTTCCAGTCAACCATTGAAAATTCTACCTTTACGTGATATGAATAATTGAACAGTGGGGACACAAGTGGTTCGGAGCCCGCGCCAAACTTTAGGTCCCGTCCTTAGAAGCTTACCAGCTCGTTTAGGACGTTAATAACAATTCAATCAATGAATAATTGAACACAAAAACATATATTATCAATTGGAGTAAAAAATAGGAAATATATATATAATACATTCATAAAGCGAGTACAAAAAGGAAGAATATATATATATACGTAAGACTAGAGAAAAACTAATATACCAGAAAAATATAAATAAGAAATATACCAGAGAAAAACTAATAAAAATAATAATGATGATATAACATTGTATCATGTTTGTCTGTATGTCTGTGTATAGTGAGTCAAGGAGAATTGTAGCTGTTGTGCTGAGGTAAAAGTTCTTTAAGTTTTCATCTAAATGATAATAGAGAACCTGAGTCTCTGATATGTTCTGGTATTTCGTTCCAATTTCTTGTAGATTACATAGTGAAATGTTTTGAGTAGTATTTTGCAAAGAAAGTACCATGTTATAATTAGAGCAGGAGTTTGAAGAATGAGTGTCATTGAGAAATTTGAATCTGGATGACCAGTATGACGGTTTTGCGTTGTGACCAATTTATAAAGTAAGTTTAGAGCATGTAGACGGCGTCGTGCGTGAGGATCAAACCAGCCTAATTTATTGCAGTAGTGAAGAAATGTCGACGTACTTTGAGTTAAAAGGCGAAGCGGACACAGATATTCTGTATGCGCTTTAAACGTTTTGCTAGGTCTTCAATTAGATGGATGTAGGCCTACGTAACTTCACAATAATCCACTTGTGATATTACAAGGGATTGTACTAAAGTGGCTTTGATGTATTCAGGAAGGAGATTTTTTAAGCGGCGAAGAGAGTGTAATGGACCATATGCTTTTCTTCAAAGGTTGGTCACATGTTCTGTTTGTTGATACATAGCACAAGGTCCTTTGCGCTTTCACTTAGGGGAAATCTAACACCACTTACATCGTTGCCTGTGATGTTTGCGATATTAATGGAGGAAAGTATCATCCTTGATCCGATTATAATAAATTGTGATTTTAATGGGTTAACTTCTAATCCATTTTCACGTGCCCATGAACAGTGTTTTGTTAAATATTGTATATTCAATATAATATTGATTATTGATTTCAAGTACTGGAGTGAACTAACTATCCATGATGGATCGGACGAGATATAGAATTGAATGTAATCAGCATATAAGTGATAATTCTATTTCATTTACGATTCAGCTAGTTGCTGACACGAGCACTGATCTTATAAATTTGATAATAATGTCGTTTTCTGTAGTGGGGATCATGCTTGGATAACTCGCTTAGTATTATCAATGGAATTTTGATCAGTAATAAATAAAATGACAAATGAATATGCAGCTTAATATTGTGATGAAATAAAAAAATAGCAACAAAACAGCAAATACGCAGGATACGCAAATTATTATAGTACACCTGAATGTATAAAATTTACCTGAAATAGTACTCACTTTTCTACTGATTCAAATTGTAGTATACCCTCGTTGCGTATGGATTATAATTTCACCTTCTTGATGTCCAGAAAATTTTCTATAATCTGCAGGAATTTATTCCAAGCTCTTCTGGCGATGACATTGAATGTGCTTGTTCGAATAACTCAACTATTCATTCGATATCGATGATAACCAATGGAATTAGGATAAATGATTTTCCACAAAAGGGAAATCTTGTGCTAAAGATTCGTTTGAATACTAATCCGATCTGGAGGATATTCGCAAAATACTATTACAACATACACAGGTTGATTCTGTTATGACAATTTTTATTATTGATATAATTTCTCTTAAAATACAAGGCTCATTTTACAATATTAATTATCAGCGAATGCTTCTTTGGCAATTATTAGTTTCTTCAGATGCAATATTCTCTCCTTAAAACAATTTGAAGAAAATTTCCAAATAATATATAGATATTTCTAAGTTACAAGGTACATATTAGTAAAAGAAATTTAGTCAATAGTAAAAACCTAATTATGGACAAATTTCAAGTTATTTCAATAATATGCATACGCTATGTAAAGATATTAAATAGAAACCTATATACCAACCCAATTTTTTATATTATGTTTTTGTTTTCTGTACCTCGGAGGAAAACTACACTTTGTGACTTTTCGCAAAACTCGAGCCTCGCATATATATTTGTTGATTTCAGCACACCCTACCACATATTTTTGCGACACGTGTTGTGTTCCCAATGACCAATTCTTCTACAAAACACACAATTGAATTTAATGTATTTGTGGCCTTTTTGCATACAAAAACACACAATAACATAGTTATGTATACTGTAATGACTCAATCGCCAACGGACGGCCATTTCATATCGTTACTTTACCTTTTGTTTTGAGTAGAGCTACTTTTTTTCTTATTTATTTATTATTAAGTTTCAGATACAGCTTGAGTTGCCATTTTACACAGAAACAAAATAACAATGCAACAAACTAAATAACTTCACTACAAACTAAATAACTTTACTACAAACTAAATAACATGAAATTAAATTTTAAACAACACATAACACAGCAACTGATATAAAAAACATAACGATTATACTACACAAGAGGAATAACTCACATATTTGTATTTAGCGTTCGAT
>JAGDQP010042100.1:0-10640 GCA_022664845.1 Lepisma saccharinum | reverse complement strand
TTCCAGGACACCCATCAAATATTTCCAGGACACCCATTAAATATCCCCAGGACACCGATCAAATATATCCAGGACACACACCAAATATCTCCAGGACACCCATCAAATTTCTCCAGGACACCGATCAACTATTTCCAGGATACCCACCTAATATTTCCAGGACACCCACCAAATATCCCCAGGACACCGATCAAATATCTCCAGGAAACACAACAAGTTTCTCCAGGACACCGATCATTTATCTCCAAGATACCCACCAAATATCTCCAGGATACCCATTTAATATCTCCAGGCCACTGAACAAATATCTCCAAGACACCGATCAACTATCGCCAGGATACCCACCAAATTACTCCAGGACACCGATCAAATTTGTCTAGAACAACTATCAAAAATTTCCATGAAACCAATCGAAAATCTCCAGGACATCCATCAAGTATTTCCAGGACACCGGTCAAATATCTCCAGGATACCGATCAAATATCTTCAGGACACCCATCAGGTATTTTCAGGACACCGATCAAATACCTCCAGGACACCGACCAAACATCTAAAGAACACCCATCAAATATTTCCAGGACACCTACCAAATATCTCCAGGACACTGATGAAATATTTCCAGGACACCGATCAAATATCTTCAGGACACCCATTAGATATCTCCGGGACACCCGTCATATATCTCCAGGACACCCATCAAATATCTCCAGGACGCCTAAGAAACCGATCGAATATCTCCAGGACACCGATCAAATATCACCAGGACACCGATCAAATATATCCAGGACACACACCAAATATCTCCAGGACACCCATCAATTTTCTCGATGACACCTACCATCTATCTCCAGGATACCCACCAAATATCTCCAGGATACCCATCAAGTATTTCCAGGACATCGATCAAATATCTCCAGGCCACTGACCAAATATATCAAGAATACCGATCAAATATAACCAGGGCAACCACCAATTATCTCCAGGACACTCAACAAATTTCTCCAGGTCACCGATCAACTATCTCCAGAATACCCACCAAATATCACCAGGACACCCATCTAATATCTCCAGGACACCGATCAAATATATCCACGACATCGATCAAATATCTCCAAGACACCCAGGATATATCACCGTGACATCCATCATATAACTCCTGAACACCCATCAAATATCTCCAGGACGCCCATAAAATATCTCCAGGACACCGA
Organism: Lepisma saccharinum; assembly: GCA_022664845.1. NCBI lineage: Eukaryota > Metazoa > Arthropoda > Insecta > Zygentoma > Lepismatidae > Lepisma > Lepisma saccharinum. The sequence goes on along the minus strand of JAGDQP010042100.1, from coordinate 9,429 downwards.
TCGAATATCTGCAGGACACCGATCAAAAATGTCCAGGAAACCGATCAAATATCTCCAGGAAACCCATCAAATAACTCCAGGACACGGATCAAATTTCCCTAGCACACCTATCAAAAATCTCCAGAGAAACTAATCGAAAATCTCCAGGACACTTATCAAACGTTTCCAGGACACCGATCAAATATCTCCAGCCTACCCACCCAATATCTCCAGGACACCCATCAAGTATTTCCAGTACAACGATCAAATATTTCCAGGACACCGATCAAATATCTCCAGGACACCGATCAAATATCTTCAGGACACCAATCAAATATATACGGGACACCCGCCATTTACCCCCAGGACACCCATCAAAAATCTCCATGACGCCCATCAAATATATCCAGGACACCGATCGAATATCTCCAGGAAATTGACGAAATATCTCCAGGACACCGATCAAATTTCTCTAGGATACCGATCAACAATCTCGAGGACACCGATCAATTATATCCAATACACCGATCAACTACCTCCAGGATATCCACCATATATCTCCAGGACACCCATCAAGTATTTCAAGGAAAACAATCAAATATTTCCAGGCCGCCAACCAAATATCTCCAGGAAACTGATCACATATATCCGGGACAACAACCAAATATCTCAAGGACACCGAACAAATTTCTCCAGGACACCAACCAACTATATCCAAGATACCCTCCAAATATCTTCAGGACACCCATCTAATATCTCCGAGACGCCCAGCATATATCTCCAGGACACCAATCAAATATCTCTAGGACGCCCATCCAATATCTCCATTAGACCGATCGAATATCCCCAGGACACCGGCAAATATCTCCAGCACACCGACCAAATACCCACAGGACAAATATCAAATATCTAAGGGACAAAAACCAAAACATTTCCAGGACAACGATCAAATATCTCCAGGACACTGTTCAAAAATCTCTAGGAAACCGTTCAAAAATCTCCAGGACACCAACAAATATCTCTAGGACACCCATCAAATATCTCCACAACACCGATCAATTATATCCAGGACAGCGATCAAATTTCTCCAGGACACAGATCAACTACCTCCAGGATATCCACCATATATCTCCAGGACACCCATCAAGTATTTCAAGGACACCAATCAAATACTTCCAGGCCGCCAACCAAATATCTCCAGGACACCGATCACATATATCCGGGACAACTACCAAATATCTCAAGGACACCCAACAAATTTCACCAGGAAACCAAGCAACTATCTCCAGGACACCCATCAAATATCTCCAGGAAACCCATCAAATTTCTCCAGGACACCGATCTAATATCTCTAGGGTACCCAAATAAAATATCCAGGATACCCATCAAGTATTTCCAGGAAACCGATCAAATATCTCCAGGACACAGACCAAATATCTCCAGGACACCGATCAAATATATTAAGGACAACAACCAAATATCTCTAGGACACCCTACAATTTTCTCCAAGAACCGATCAACTATCTCTAGGGTACCCAACTAAAATATCCAGGATAACCATCAAGTATTTCCAGAAAACCGATCAAATATCTCCAGGACACCGACCAAATATCTACAGGACAAATATCAAATATCTAAGGGACAAAAACCAAAACATTTCCAGGACAACGAACAAATATCTCCAGGACACTGATCAAAAATCTCTACGAAACGGTTCAAAAATCTCCAGGACACCCAACAAAAATCTCTAGGACACCCATCAAATATCTCCAGGACACCGATCAATTATATCCAGGACAGCGATCAAATTTCTCCAGGACACAGATCAGCTATTTTCAGGATATTCACCATATATCTACAGGACACCCATCAAGTATTCCAAGGACACCAATCAAATATTTCCAGGCCGCCAACCAAATATTTCCAGGACACGGATCACATATATCCGGGACAACTACCAAATATCTCAATAACACCCAACAAATTTCTCCAGGGCACCAACCAACTATCTCCAGGACACCGATCAAAAATCTCCAGGTCACCGACCAAATATCTTCAGGACTTCGATGAAATATATCCAGGACAACCACCAAATATCTCCAGGAAACACAACAAGTTTCTCCAGGACACCGATCATTTATCTCCAAGATACCCACCAAATATCTCCAGGACACCCATTTAATATCTCCAGGCCACTGAACAAATATCTCCAGGACACCGATCAAATATATCAAGAACAACCACCAATTATCTCCAGGACACCCAACAAATTTCTCCTGGACACCGATCAAATATCTCCAGGACACCGACCGAATATCTCCAGGACACCCATTAAGTATTTACAGGACACCGATGAAATATCTCCAGGACACCGATGAAATATCTCCAGGACACTGATCAAATATCTTCAGGACACCCATCAAATATCTCCGGGACACCCGTCATATATCTCCAGGACCCCCATCAAATATCTCCAGGACGCCCTAAAAATAACTCTAAGAAACCCATCGAATATCTCCAGGACACCGACCAATTATCTCCAGAACAGCGATCAAATATATCCAGGACACACACCAAATATCTCCAGGACACCCAACAAATTTCTCCAGATCACCGATCAACTATCTCCAGGACACCCACTAAATATCTCCAGGACACTTATCTATTATCTCCAGGACACTGATCAATTATCTCCAGGACACCGATCAAATATATCCAGGACACAGATCAAATATCTCCAGGACACGCATCTAATATCTCCAGGACACCGATCAAATATCTACAGGAAGACCATCAAATATATCCAGGACACCGATCGAATATCTCCAGGAAACCGGCAAATATATCCAGGACACCGATCAATTTTATCTAGTACACCGATCACAATTCTCAAGGACACCGATCAACTACCTCCAGGATACCCACCATATATCTCCAGGACACACATCAGTATTTCCAGGACACCAATCAAATATCTCCAGGTCGCCAACCAATTATCTCCAGGACACCCATCAAATATCTCCAGGACACCGATCAAATATATCCAAGACACCGATAAAATATCTTCAGTACACCGATCATATTTCTCCAGGACACCGATCAACTATCTCCAGGACACCGATCAATTTTATCTACTACACCGATCAAAATTCTCAAGGACACCGATCAACTACGTCCAGGATACCAACCATATATCTCCAGGACACCCATCAGTATTTCCAGGACACCAATCAAATATCTCCAGGTCGCCAACCAATTATCTCCAGGACACCCATCAAATATCTCCAGGACACCGATCAAATATATCCAAGACAACGATCAAATATCTCCAGGACACCGATCAAAAATCTCCAGGAAACGGATCAAATATCTCCAGGACACCCATCAAATATCTCCAGCACACCAATATGATATCTCAAGGACACACATCAAAAATCTCCATGACACCGATCGACTATCTCCAGGATACACACCAAATATCTCGAGGACACACATCAAGTATTTCCAGGATACCGATCATATATCTCCAGGGCACCGATCAAATTTCTCCAGGACACCGACCAAATATCTAGACGATACCCATTAAATATCTCCAGGACACCCATCAAAAACTCCAGGACACTTATCAAATTTCGCCAGGACACCCATCATAAATCTCCGAGACACCAATCGAATATCACCAAGACAACCATCAGATATCTCCAGGACACCGATCAACTATCTCCAGGATATCCACAAAATATCTCCAGGACACCTATCAAGTATTTCCAGGACACCGATCAAATATCCCCAGGACAGAAATCAAATATCTCCAGGACACTGATCAAACACCTTCAGGATACCCATTAAATATCTCCGAGACACCCATCATATATCTCCAGGACACCCTTCAAATATCTCCAGGACACCGACCGAATACCTCCAGGACACCGATCGAATACCTCCAGGACACCCACCAAATATCTCCAGGACACCCATCAAATTTCTCCAGGACACCGATCAAATATATACAGGACACAGATCAAATATCTCCAGGACGCCTATCAAATATCTCCAGGACACCGTTCGAATATCTCCAGGACACCGGCAAATATATCCAGGACACCGAGCAAATACCTACAGGACACCTATCAAATATCTAAGGGACAAAAACAAAGTATCTACAGGACAACGATCAAATATCTCCAGGACACCGATATAAAATCTCCAGGAAACCGATCAAATATCTAAAGGACACTCATCAAATAACTCCAGGACACCGATCAAATTTCTCTAGAACACCTATCAAAAATCTCCATAAAACCAATAGAAAATCTCCAGGACACCCATAAAGTATTTCGAGGACACCGATGAAATATCTCTAGGCTACCCACCGAATATCTCCAGGACACCCATCATGTATTTCCAGTACGATCAAATATCTCCAGGACACCGATCAAATATCTCCAGGACACCGATCAAATATCTTCAGGACACCAATCAAATATCTCCGGGATACCCGTGATGTATCTCCAGGACACCCATCAAATATCTCCAGGACGCCCATCAAATATCTCCAGGACACCGATCGAATATCTCCAGGAAACCGACCAAATATATCCAGGACACCGATCATATTTCTCCAAGACACCGATCAACTATCTCCAGGACAACGATCAATTATATCCACTACACCGATCAAAATTCTCCAGGACACCGATCAACTCCCTCCAGGATACCCACCATATATCTCCAGGAAACCCATCAATATTTCCAGGACACCCATCAAATATCTCCAGGACACCGATCAAATATCTCAAGGACACCGATCAAATATCTAGACGATACCCATTGAATATCTCCAGGACACCCATCAAATAACTCCAGGACACCGATCAAATTTCGCCAGAACACCCATCATAAATCTCCGGGCCACCAATCGAATATCTCCAAGACACCCATCACATATCTCCAGGAAACCGATCAAATATCTCCAGGATATCCACAAAATATCTCCAGGACACCCATCAAGTATTTCCAGGACACCGAACAAATATCCCCAGGACAGCGATCAAATATCTCCAGGACACCGATCAAACATCTTCAGGAAACCCATCAAATATCTCCGGGACACCCATCATATATCTCCAGGACACCCTTCAAATATCTCCAGGACACCGATCGAATACCTCCAGGACATCGACCAAATATCTCCACGACACCGATCAAATATATGAAGGACACCCACCAAATATCTCCAGGACACCCATCAAATTTCTCCAGGACACCGATCAACTATCTCTAGGATACCCAACAAATATATCCAGGATACCCATCAACTATTTCCGGGAAACCGATCAAATATCTCCAGGACACAGACCAAATATCTCCAGGACACTGATCAAATATATTAAGGACAACCACCAAATATCTTTAGGACACCCTACAATTTTCTCCAAGAAACCGATCAACTATCTCCAGGATACCCATCAAATATCTCCAGGACACCCATCAAATATCTCCAGGACACCGATCATATATCTCCAGGACACCGATCAAATAGCTCCAGGACACCGATCAAATATTTTCAGGACACCCATCAAATATCTCCAGAAAACACTTCAAATATCTCCAGGACACCCATCAAATATCTCCAGGACACCGATCGAATACCTCCAGGACACCGACCAAATATATCCAGTACATAGATCAAATATATTCAGGGCACCCACCAAATATCTCCAGAAAACACTTCGAATATCTCAAGAACACCCATCAAATATCTCCAGGACACCCATCAAGTATTTCCAGGACACCGATCTAATATCTCCAGGACACAGACCAAATATCTCCAGGACACCGATCAAATATCTACAGGACACACATCAAATATCTGCATGACAACCATCAAATATCTCCAGAAAACACTTCAAATATCTACAGGACACCCATCAAATATCTGCATGACAACTTTCCAATATCTCCAGAAACCACCTCAAATATCTTCAGGACACACACCAAATATCTCCAGAACACCCCCCTAGTAGCAATAATGGTTGGCATTTAGTTGGGGAATGGTGGAAACGGTTGGCGGATCGTTGGGTTGGCCAGCCAACAAGAAAGCATGGTTGGACCTTACATCGTCTGCGTTGGCCTAGTTTTTAGTCATTGCCAACTATTATCATGTGATGGCCCAAATACCATTGGCCAACCGTTGGTTTTCTGTTGGCCGAAGTCACGTTCGAAATATACACACCTTTCCTACATATGGTGATTCGTTAGGGACAGTTAATTGTGAAAGTGACTCGTTGTTCACTAATTGCAACTAGTTTTGTAGTATTTTGTTATTCATTATTCCTCGTCTTATATATTATTTCTTCTTCTAAGCGCACCTCGTTTGCGGTTCCATGCTTTCAACGGAAAACTACAGTCATTTGTTTCGGTGATGATCGGCTAGTTTCGGGAGCATTCGTCTCTCATGGCTGGCGGGCAACGGTGCGACTGCAACTTCAAGAGGGAAGGACAGAGGAAAGTATTTAAACACTTTCTGATTGTGTTTAAATACACAGAATTCTGATTGTGGTGATAAATATTAAAATTAAAAACGTGTAAGTAGTAAAAGTATATTCAGTTTTTAATGTTGTTTCCCATGTTGACGAAAAGTAGTGTGTTTTATGGAGGGCAACGTTCTGGTAACATGTTTAATTATGAAATAGCAAGTAATGGGCGAGTAATATATTCAAACGACGGATAGCATCGAAACGCCAGATTAGGTAAAGTAAGTTAATTCACGTTTGAAACAGTAAAAATAGCATTTATTCCTTTAGAGAAAAGCGTTATTCATTCGTTTCCTTTCGAAAGTATCAGTGGTTCACCTGTTGTAGTCTTTGATACTGTGCATACGTTTAATGTTATTGGTAATACGTAGAATTAGTCACTTCTTACATACAGTATTGGACCTTTCTTTAGTATACGTTGGGCGTTCCGGAGGAGTCACAGGTTGGGGAAGGGAGTAGATGACTCCCCCCCTCTCATGATTTATGACTACAGGTTAGGTTAAATTTGGTTTGTTGGCATTCTAAACTCAATAAATAGCTTCCACATTACGTAAGGGTAGGTTAGATTACTGTAGGTGAGGTTAAGTTAGGTTTAGTTCGGTTACTTTGTTCGCAGAGTGGGTCAGTCATCTACTACCTTGCCAACGCAAAGCGACTTCACTACAGGTGGAATGCTTCACTTAAAACACTTATTTGCACCGTACGCAATGCTGGGTATTGTTTTAGTTTACGTCGAGTGTGATTTTTTCGAAGGAAATAAGTAACTGGTTCATGAATCGATCAATAATCACGTTACGTCATAGATCGTGGATAAAAGTAAGAAGTATTTTATAATAGATACCTATTTACTATCATCCATTACGTATCACAAATAGGACTGTCCTTTGCGATATTGCGTGATGAGCGTTTTCGGATATTTTTAGACGTATGTTAGGAAATTTAATAAAATTAGTGACTAAGAGCATGTGGAAGTTACGCAAGTCAGGTGCAATTTTTTTTATTGCCTTCTCGATGAAATCATGTTTTCTCGAGCATTCGAAAACAGAATTTTTTGCGTTTTACGCTATCGAATCCGTTATATCGAACAAATCGGTTTCAACCTGTGCCCAAGAGTGTAGATAACTGCCCCGGTCTGTGGACATCAAGAACCGAACGAAGCCAAACCTAACCTTACGTAATCTGGGAGCTATTCAGTTTGGAATGCAAACAAACAAAATTTAACCTAACCTTTACTCTTAAATCATGAGGGGGGGGGCTCAGGCATCTACTCCCTTCCCGAAATGAAAAGGGGCAAAATTAAAGGAAGTTGAGGAAGTCAAAACGAAAGTAAGTTGATTTTGATTTCTAAATTTAATAATGTTGCATTGTAAGTACAAGGGACAAAATCCTCTTTTTCGCATCGGAAGTAAGAATGTGTTTTCCGATTAAAAAGCAAACACACCCATTACTTGGCTTTATCGCCTCCTCATTGCGGTCGATCGTGCTCCTCCTAGTTTTCTTCTTTGAATTCTCAGAAGTTGCTCGCTTTCTGTCTATTCGCGGACGAGAAATACTCTGTTTATGTGAATTAAAAAAGCAGGAAAGAAAGAGGTCATGGGAGAGGGGGGTAACGTGGCAGTGATTTCTTCTTTGTGGTTATGATTATACTTGGCTTACGAATGCACACATTCTGACTGTTTTGTTTGGAAAATGAAACCAGACCAAAATTATTAAATCCATCCGAGTTTTCAAATTTATTTATGGCCTTTGAGAAACTGACGCTCACACAGGACTGGCAAGAAGTATACGTAGGAAAACTTTCATCCAGGGTTGTCCATTTTAAAATACCGTGGATCCGAAACTCGGACCCGGTCGTCCCTAGTGTTTCTAAGAAATTCAGACATTACCTCGGCGCGCGTAGTCGCAAGTTCAAATCCTGCTAAAAGTTAAACACCTGGATACAAACCCGAGTGCCGGCAGGGTGGCTAAGCGATCTGCGGCGGTAGGCAATCGGCTCGAAGGTCCCGGGTTCCAGTCCCGGCAGGGGCATGGGTGTGGATTTTAACTAGAATGTGACGAATCATCGTGACGGGCCGAAGTTAAGTTACTAGAGTGGCCCATATAAAATAAATTTTACAAACCCGAGTAGTGTTTCGGATTCAGCTTTAAAGTTCTGTCTCTATATATGACCTTGTTGCTGAAAAGGGACGCTATACGTACCTAACAAACCAAATCTAGTGAGTATGGTGGGAGGCAGAACTAAAACGTTACAGCCCTGGTTCTGAACTATGAAAGCCCATAACTTGTTTCCTACTACCTAAGTTGCCGTATCTCAATTGTTAGAGCATTGACTTAGCATTCGGGAGGACCAAGTTTCAAATCCCGTTGCCCGGCGATCGAAGGTTTCTCTGTGTCCCCAGGTAATACCGAGATAGTTCCTTCAAAATAGGCCCTCGCCAACTGCTTTGCTAACTTCTCTCCAGGCGTGTGGGGCATTAAATGCTTATAAAGGCCTGAAACAAATTAGGCCTATCAATGCGACTGTATAGGTATTACAGAGCATTACTTTACCAACTGACTTGTCTGTCGTAACAAGGTACAAGGATTTAGCAATCATTATTCTAAAGTAGAAGATAGCATGTATACATTATGTTTCAAGACAAACTGTTGTGCGGACATTAAAATTTTGTGTGTTCTTACGTTCCAGTTTTTATCTTACTTGCTTGAGTTAAATGAACTATACCAATATGTGTTGCTTATTGGGAACTAAAGTCATGTCGCCATATCCGCTTGGTTGCTATAGCAACGGCGGGAATCAAGTCCAAACAACAGTGAACACAGCGTTCAGTACAGGTTTGATGGTAAGACAGTTGTAGAAATATGAGCTCTTTAATTTTTTCGAATAGTTCATTATTTCGGTGACGAACGGGAACTA
>JAGDQP010042099.1:0-16655 GCA_022664845.1 Lepisma saccharinum | reverse complement strand
CATAAAGCATGTTGGCTGATCATCTTAGATATTACGGTTCAAATACAGAACAGAGAGGGCGCTGTCTACTCTATTATTATAATGAGTTCTACGTAAATAGTAGGACAGCCGTCTGTTATAATTCTCCGACAAATATTGTCATTTGCTGAAATTTGCATGCGTGTAGCAATATTTAACAAAGTATTGTGGTCTAGAAAGATTCAATGAGAACAAGTTTACCGTTACTCCAGCAGTTTAACAATACTTACACTACATAAACAATAATCTAGAGGTCCACAAAAAATGTAATAGAATCATGGATAGCATTTTGTATTTTTGTTATAAAGTTTATGGGCAGGGTTGGATGAGTGGCAATATTTGGTCTTATAAATACCGCAAATTAAGTGTCATTAGTAAATTTATTTAAATGACAGCAGGTGGGCAAGTTTGCTTGTAGTTTCTATAAAAAATAATGTTTTTTCTTATTACAGAACATCTTGTTACATTAACCAAATTGGGGCAAAGTTCGAAATTTGAGAATTTTGAAATTATTTATTTATCTATGATTCAGGCCGAAATAGGGTAAGGGTAAAGAAGCGGGAAGGAGTCAGGGCCTGAGTTAAAGGTATCATCGCGGCATTTGCTTCGTGCGACTGACGAAGAACCTCATTCAGAATGGTCGGCTTCTGGTATCGAACGAAGGACATCTCGAATTAGAAACCAATGCTGTGCAAACTAAACTTTGGACCCTCAGTGAAATTTCGTGATACTTTTTTTTTTTTATTGAAATTTAGCACTTCATTGATGGTGCATAGGAATTTTATACTGACTGTACACTGTACAGGGTATACGTAAAACACCCTTTGATTGAAATATGTCATAGGTAATCCCACGACGTACAATGTAACTTTTTTTTTTTTTTTTTAGAAAAGTGCCTTGATATATCCAGTTATAAGTCAGACAAATGTTATTATTTGAAGTAATATTGGAAAACAAAGAGAGATTCCTTTTGTGGTATTAAAAGTTCTCAGTTTTCAGTTGCAGTGTGATGCTCGCACATGCGCAGAAAAAAAAAACTGTTCCTAGAAACAAACATGTAATTCTGATCGTGTTTGCTGCCGTCATTTTGATTACGCACTTTAGCAGAAATGGTGGTAGATATCCTCTGTGAATGTGAATTGCGATCCCTAATTGACAAATAGAACATGGAGTTAAGACATAGGAATAACTTTGTTCATGTTTTCGGACTTCGGGGCAACGTATTTTGATTCTCTATATTGTTTTCAATTTGTGCTTTCTGACTACTGGTAGTTTAGTCCAGTCAGTAAGACTTCTAACTGGGCACCTCTCGTTCAAATCTCGCTTGAGGCTTCTATTATATTTTTCTCGTACTCCTGGCACTCTTAAAAACTGAATGATGGCTGTTTTTTTAAAGAAAAGTGACTGGAAATTTTCAGGCAAGCTTCTTCTAGAAATATTTCGTAGAATTTTTAACAGTATATTGTACTTATTTATTTATTTAAGAATCTCCAGATATAAACCAATTTTGGCCATCATTCACTCAGTATACACTGAAGGCTATGTTTAACAACAATACCAAAAAGGGAAACACATATATGGAATCGGCTCTGATATTATTCAAGGTAGCATCTCAGCATTTGCCTGGTGTGGCCGAGGAAAACTAGGGAAAACCTCAGTTAGATGAACTGCATCGGGAATCGCACACGGATCCTCCCGATTACAAGGCGAGTCTTGTATCGACTGTTCTATTTCCGGCAGCGTGAAGGAATTGCACAGATTTGGATGAGTGCTGAAAAACGGAAGTATTACGTACATTTGTTTGCATGAACCTTTGAAATGTTGTGCTTTCGGTAGATCACGATGTAACCTCATTCTTTAGCGGATCCAAAGAAATTCTGGACTCTCTTGTAATTTTGCTTTGTTTGTCTGTCCGTGCGTCTGCAAGGCGGGATAAAGTCTCAGCCAAAGCAGGAGAGGGACACCGATTTCATATTTGAGTTCAGCTATTACAATGCTGTTTAAAATCTGGCACAGATATCATTAACATTGTGACTCTAAAACTGGCAGGTACTTTCGGTTTGGTTAGCTTTCTCCAATGACAAAATTAACGTTATAGTTATCATTGGGTCAGCCCAAACTTTATACTGTAAACTTATTGGTGCTTGTTTACCGAGCGGGTGTCGGAAGGTTCTGGGAAGGATACCAGCGGCCGACCATCCTGACTGAGATTTTCCTTGGTTTTTTCCTTAGTTCCAACAGGCAAGTAGGTCTCGGCCGACTACCTTCCAATATCCTCTCCTTCACCCTATTCCGGCCTGAGCTTAAGATACTTAAAGGCCATAAAGAAAAGACTGAAGGTGCTTGTTCTGCCTTACATACAAATTTCGTGAGAACATTGTTGCTATACTTTATATTTCAACAGGTCACAAGTGTCCCTCATATATATATATATATATATATATTAGTGCAGTTTGGAAAGAATCAACGTTTTAGTAATTTGGCAACACTGTTCTGCACATTTGGTGCTTTTTCACGCGGCAAGAATTTGCTGAAATTTCTTGTAGGAGATGCTGCTAGAAGAGTCCCACATAGCAAAAACAGCTTGAATCAAGCTTGTTTTCGCCTTGAAACGTGAAGCCAACATGCTGAAAAACAAGCTTGTCGTGTCAATCATATAGGTTGAATCAAGCTTGAATCATGCTTGGTTTTTGAACGGTAGGAAGTGGCTTGTTTAGGCAAGGGATAATCAAGCTTGAAATTGGGTTGTTAAGTTCAAGCATATTTTATCTAACGAAAACCAAGCTTGAAATATACTTGTTGTCTCACGTCAAACCTAACATGGAAAAATCAAGGAAATTTCAACCTTGAATCAAGGAACAGTGCTATGTGGGGTCCTAGGATAAGGGTCTTTAAAAGTTCCCTGTAGGAGGCGGTCAAAATTCTAGTTACGTTTCTGTATGAGAGCCCCATCGCCTATAATTTTCAGATGATTTTTTTTAAAGAATCTTCACTTATCGAGATTTGAACAAGTAATTTGATAACAAAATAAGAATTCTAGGGCCTTGCCGTACTCTAGGGATTAGTATGAAAAATCAGCAATTGTACCGCCATCAGTTCACATTCCACTAATTTGTGAAAAGACAAACTTCAAATCAGAAAATGTTTTCATAGGAAAACCACAAATCTTCTCCCGATGTGTACAGAATTAACAGACGTAAGACCTCTAAGAGAGGAACATACTAACGACAGTGCTCGATGTGAAGCGGGGGATGGTTGAGATTTCCCCCTCTATCTGTGAAAAACTTTCCTGGCTCTATTTTCCGAAATATCGGGCAAACCTGAGATATTGAATGCATATAAAATACGGTTTTCTACGTTCTGAGAAAAATTTTCCCCCTCTTAGGAAATTGTACAAATCGGACCAACGGACAAAATAATTGACAATAACGCTACGATAATATAGGTCCTAGTACTGTAACATATTTGCAGCAGCGTCAGTTCAAGGAATACCCAAAGGTAACCTGCACGATGGACAACAGAGATTCATAACAATATCTCCTCAATTAATTCGCAAAAATATGAACTTCTAATACCTTCTTGTTACCGTTTGCTAGAATTAATCGAAACCTATCTATCAGTGATTCCTCCATACCTCTACCTCTTGAGGTGGGGGTGGAACCCCCCAAATTCTCGACAACAGCCCCCAACTTTAAAATTTTGGGGATCAATATAAACCGTGAAAAACTGTACTTACACCCTTTCAATTTTATCTTTATACGCCACTCCACAAGCTGAAAATCCTGGCGGAATTGTATCTATTGATGTGAGAATATTTCAGGAGTACATAACAAATCTTTTCTTTTTATCTTTTACGTATTCGTGATCGTGAGGAGTAAAATTTGTAATCTATTTTTAACCTACTTCAAGACTTGCCAGATATCTAAGACTTTCTACTGTCTTAAATTCAATACTGTCTCAAAATTGCCAGGTTTTACTGTTTTTAACAAATTTTTCTAAATTTTTTAGTCAAAATCTTCGACTTATGATTAAGTTATTTAATATTAGTTTAGATATAATATGTTAATGCTTTTCTTCTCTGCGTCATTGGGCTTACCCATATCGTGCTTTGTAAGAGTTAAAGATAAAGAATAAAAAAAGAAAAATGGGAAAATAATTGACATTTTCTACAAACATGTATTCAGCTCAACATGTAACCCAGTCAAAATTCACAGAACATAATTTCTTTGGTATCTAGAACACTCATGCCATCTTTACACATGTTGCAGAATTTCTGGTTCAAGGCCTGAATAACAAAAACATCTCATGCAGCGTTAACCATTCCGTGTTTGTTGACCGTTCTTTTCTTAAATACTTAATCAATGTTATGTGAATATGTGTATCTATTCTTATATGAAATTCCATGAAATAATATTTGATGGAGGTCCTTATTTTCACTTTTTTTTTTCTCTCTCCATATCATTACAATCCCATTATTCATACACACGATCCAAGTTTCTCAACATCAAACAAAGAAAACCACGCTTTTCACACGGGTTCATTAGGGTAGTTATCGCACGCATTTAGTATAAACACGTTTGTTTACAAACAAATTCAAGATTAAAGTGGAAGCCAATTTTTATTTATCATTACATTTTTAAAAATAAGATTGAAGGAACTTTTTATATCACTTCTACAAATCGGACTACTCTACTTATGAAAACGCAATCTACCCAAATCAATTGTTAATATCCAATCGTGCACAAGGTCAAAACACATTCGTGATAGCGATGTTTTCGCTTTTAGAATTCTTTTCGTTTCCAGGAAAAGTGCTTTGGGCTGTTTTAGAAGAGAAACAATTTCTCTTCTGGCTATCTATAAAGAGGTCCAATTAAGTGTGTGATCCAGTTTTTTTTTTCTTTCTTGAAAAGTTAATTATATAATCCGAGAAAGTTGATCACGCATATTTATATCGATTGTAGCCGTGATTCTTAAATCATTTTTCTTTCACGTGGGCCATGATAGCATTCTTTAGTTGTTTCTTTTACAAAATAATAATAATTGTTGTTCACAAATAAATTTCGTGTCTTGTAGTACCCTTGGTGGGAACAAATGGACAATATAAATACAGATTTGGTAGATATTTTGATACATTTGCAATAATTTGTTTGTTTTCCTAGTAATATGTAAGCAGTACAAACTCTATAAACTTGTTTTTACTTGGTTACAGCCTCGTTACTAGAGATATCTTCTAATGTTTTCAGTTTGCCTCAATTTCTTCGAGACACGAAGACAATAACGCTAAATTTTATCACCAATAATTTGTTGTAAGCTTATAGTTAAACCTTTTTTTTTCAAATGATGATTTCAAAGCGATGTAAACATCGTAAAACAATATTTTTCTTTACATTGTGTACGCCTCAAATTAGTCTATTTTGATCAGTTCCTTTACTGGTACACTTTTCAGTTCCGAATGCGGTAAATCCTTCAAAGAAAACTAAGTCCTCTCCATTCATTTCGATCCTGTGCTTTCTTTTTTTTATTTAAACATACGATTCATCTTCCTTAATACTGTCAAGGAGTTTGATACGTTTTCCTCGCTTTCCCTCAACCATATCTCCAATTGAACCCCTTACTATACAGTGTCCTAACCAGTTTATCTTTTATCTTCTTTATTGTCCCTCTCTCGCCTATTATCTTCAGCACTTCTTCATTTTGATCTTCTGTATCCAGTTTTTTTATTCTTCTACATGTCCACATTTCAAAAACTTCTGATTTTCTTTTCTTTACAGCATCGCACTAATTTGAGCATATCAAGAAGCGTTCTTGTATGCTAGAGAAGAAAAAGAAAAAGTGGGTGGGAGCGGGGATTGAATCCGAGCCCCCAAGACTATAGCTTTAACCAACTGGCCTACAAGACAGTAAATTTGTCACTTTTCTCGCTATATATCTGTATTAAAGAATTTCGGCGCAAAAATGAGTGAAGTATAATTTATCAGAGCAAATTAAGAATGATAAGTGTTTAAAAAAGCAATTCCCAGATACAGTACTGAAGGGGTGTACTGACAAGAATGTCTTACTTTCTAAGCAAGGTATACTTCGGTATGAATATGTGAAATTATCAATAATCTTTCCTGTGGTAAACAAGTTAGAGCTGCAATTCTACTTATCCCTTGGTGACATTTGAGCCACGCAAGTATATTTTTTTTATAAAAATGAGTTGGCTACACTGGCAACTGTATGATGTAGGTACGGGAAACTCCTCCGTACTTTTCTATTGTGTCGAATAATTTTAATTCCAAGTTTGGTGTAGTTAGGTATAACTGAATGGATGTAATTTGAATGCTTTTTTAAAAGAAAAGGGTTGGTAACACTGAACTACTGCACCAATCAAGACAGTTCCATCGGCTCTGAGCTACTCTAGCCAAGACCTTTCCAACGATCTCTCAGGCACGTCCCTACACCTTAAAGTTCATGACAAATCATGATATATAGTTTGGACACGGGTTGGCAACACTAAGAACGGGTTTCCTGAGGATGGGAACACCCACAGTACGTTTCGATTGTGTCAAATGATATTTATGCCAAGTTTGATACTCCTACGTCTAAAATAATGGAATTAATTTAAAAAGAAGATAATTTTATCCCAAATAGGTTGGCAACACTAGTGAGCGGGTTGCTTGGAGACATAGGTACACTCCTACCCAGTGCTTTTGTATTGTATCGAATAATGTTTATGCCAAGTTTGGCGCAGCTAGGTCTAACTGAATGGAATCAATTTGAACAAGAATTGAACAGTAAAATAATGGCAACGCAGCTTGATATATATAGTAATGTTTCAGATAGATGTAGGCATTTTCAGCAATTCTGCTGTGTCTCTAAGATCTAGAGATTTTCTTTTGCGTGGTTGGAGGTTCTCATTTTTTTCATTCCAGCGTGATTTTCGTACATGCGCAGAAAGAGAAGACGGTTTCTTATCGTAATTAAACATGCAATTCTGATCAAGTTAGTGGCGTATTCTGGATTCACAGCTTGGACTAGAACTAACCAAATAAGTTGAAGGAGGGTACGGAGGCCACACATAGTATTGATGATGATGATGATAGGTGTTCGGATCTCCATTTCATGTAAATTAATATTATTTGTGCAGTTTGAAATAATTGTTCACAAGGCTGCAGCGGTAGCCTAGATAGCCCACAGTATACGCTCCTGGATCATGTGTTTTAATCGCGTATTTTAACAGAAATAGGAAATATTATCAGTGAATATTATTGCGATCCCTAATTGATAAATAGATACAGTTATTAGAACAGAGTAGGAGTAACTTTGTTTATGTTCTCTGAAACACTGACCTTCTATACTGCTTTGATGTAGTCGTTCCTTCAGTGGTAATTTAGTCCAGTCAGCAAAACACTTAAAAATCTGAGTTCAAATCTCACTTGATGCTTCTTTCTTTACTGTAACTGCAAGGTTTTGATTAGTGAAGTCGCTGGAAATTTCTAGGCAATTATAGTTTCCTAGCTTTTTCCAGGAATGTGTCTGAAAATTTTTAACAGTGTAGCTTCAGAATCATAATTTTCAGCGTGGATCACATGTTAGCGTAAATACTTCTTCTATACGAAAGAAAGTAGTTAGATTTATTTTTAATATGAATCCCAGGTCATGATGTACAGATATGTTAGGTCTAAAATTGTAACGGATTCATGGCAACACAGTATCATAAAGCCTGCCCCACACCGGTAACTCCGGAACGAATGGAAATATAAAAATTCTGAAACCTGTATTCCATTATTTTGAGAAGCTAACATTTTTGTCTCAATAAATTCCACCTCTGACCCCCTCCCAGAAGTGAGTAGGTGGGAGAAAATATTTCAAATTTCATGGAGGGGGTGGGTGATACGTATGTTTATATGGCATATGTATGTTTAGGAACTCTTGTATGTTCTTAAATTTATTTATTTCATAGCCTTTAGACATCGATGGATCACGCTGGGATAGTGTAGGGAGAACGGATGCGAAAAGTCGACCAAGGCCTAAGTTGAAGGTATCATTTGCCTAGTGTGACTGCGAAAAAACTGGAACAACTTCAGCCACTAAGGTATCGAACCCAGGACCTCCCGAAGGGGAAACCAACGCTCTACCAACTGAGCTACAGCCGTCTGGTGAACTATTTTACGTATTTCGGTATGACTAATTACCTCACGATATTTCTCAGAGTAATTAAGGAAAACGTTTTCAGACCTAAAATAATGGCCACAAATGACTGAAACAATTTCCAATATTTCAGATCAAAGAAAGCAAAAGTGAAAAGAAAGTGTAACTTTGTGTCCATGCTGCGCCCCCGCCCCCCTTCCTAAAAAATAAGAAGAAGAAGAAGAAAGAGAGAAGATGGAAGTGATGGGATGCAATTAAGGTTCCCGAGACCAACAACGGAAGCTAAAGTCATTCCGCGTTCAATGGCAGGATGTTACCCATTCAAGGGAAAGTAAAAGACGAACTATTCCTCTCTCTCGTCTCTCGGTTTTTTTTTTCTTTTTTTTTTTGTAATGCAAATTTAGTTCCTATGGACACTTACCGCACAAAAGAGACAGGACTACAGATGATAAAACTCTCCGGTTACTAAGATGATTTAATAGCATTTGGGGCGTTCACTTTCACAAGAACATTCACTGCCTGACTGGACACTACTGTAAACTACTTTTCTAATTTTTCCTTTCAATTTTTTTTATTATTATTTTTGTGTAGTATACCAGTCCTTCTTCCTCTTCTTCTTCTTCCGTGTATACATTTCTTCGCCGTAATCCCAATCATTCCGTATGGGAAGTGGTTGTTTAACGCTTAATGAGGCAGGAATTTGTGTGTGCTAACATCTTACGTCCTGCGGGCGACTTCTCTGAAGACAATGGAGCTCTAAAAAAGTTGTACTGTCTTCATTACTTAATTTCTTCAAGCTTATAAATAAAGCTAGATGACTCGAAAGAAAGTATAAATAAAAGAAACACAAAACGTTTTTCGTTTACTAACGGGAGAAAGTAAAATTAAGGGTATTGCAGACCTATAAGCTCGACGTTTGGTTACTGTTTGTTATTTAATACTTTGGCAAGAAAGTCTTTTTATGTTGAAGACTGAAAGTTCAAGCTAAAGAGGATACTTGTTTATTATTCACTAAAAAAAAGGCAAAGATATACTCCTGTGCGATGCACATTCGCCGTAAACGGCGCATGAGGGATGTGGAGGTAGAACTCCCCATATTGTGGACCTACAGCACGAACTGAGGTGCCCAAGAATACCGAGGACACTCTGTTACTCAATTTGATTGGAGGCTGAGTGCACCTCAGAGCGCCAAGTTTGGGAACACTGCAAGAAAAGTTTCCAGTGTCCTGGACGGGATTTGAACCTGGGCCGACTAATTCGTAGTCATACGCTCTACCGCATCACTAACCTGATCAAATTAAAGGTAGTTTTTTTTTCTTCACAAACAGAATTTTACGACGTAACTTACTTTTTTTATTTTAAGTTTCATTAAGACCTTCTTAAATTTGAATTTCAATTTTATTTATGACCTTTAGGCATCTAATGCTCAGGTCGGGATAGGGGAGGGAAAAGAATTCGAAAAGGTATTGGCCAGGGTCTATTTTAAAGGTGCCATTCCGGCATCTGCCTGGTGTGTCTAAGGGAAAAAAACCTAGAAAAAGCCTGTCAGGATGGTCGGCCGCTGGGATCGAACCCACGTTCTCCCGCTTAAAATTTGAGGCATTATCGCCTTGTCATAAAGGACTCCGTATTCCTTCCGCGGTAGAACCCCAATGAACATAGTGATTTGGAATTCAATCGAATTTGTTGATCCTGCCTCTTAAATAGAAGGCAATGGGAAATCGCCATCGGTACACCTTGCCCACGGGCTATAGTCATACCTCCTGGCCAGTGTTGGATACAGAGAGGAGGCGCCTGCGGTGCCCCTCTCAGGGAAAAATATTAAAAATTTTAAAGTATTATTTCAATAATTTTCCTCAGACAAAGTTTCTATTTGTTTGCGTACAACTTTAATTTGACGTGAAATATCAGATGTTGGACCGGATCATATTGCATAATAAAACTTAGCAATAAGCAAGGAAATATGATAGAATTATACTCAAAATATTCATTTGTTAGGAAAAGATCGAAAATATTCATGCTTCCCCTCACGAAAATCCTAGATCCGCTCCTGCTCTGGGCAGTACAGCGTCATCATCATATTTCAGTGAACATGTACCGCGGAAGAAGCTAAACAGACGACCTTTATTCTAGACATCATATCGTTATTTGCGTGTTTGGATTAAGGAAAACTGGAAAACAATTATTCAGGAGCCGTACTAACTTCCAGTACTGAATCGAATCCAGCACAGCTCGTTGTTCCTGCTTAACTGAATGTACACACAGATTTAAAAAAAGTTCCTTAGGTACGTGTTATGTGTACTACTACTACAATTCCATAAAAAATTACAGTGAACTGACCTATGTTGTAGATGAATGTTCGTTCAATCTTACTAGTTTGTCTTACTTGTGAACTTTGAAAAATATTTTCTATTGGACATTTTCAATGAATTTGAGTGTACATTATACACTATTTCTGCCTGATCCACGGCAGCTTCGGAAACTGAATCTATCCGTTTGACTAACTTAATGCTCATTTTGTACTGTTTGTTGTTTTCTATGAATTATAAGATAATAACTGACTAGGCTATTTCACAGAACACTGCCCAAGATTTCGTGTTTTCGTTTTGATCAAGATAATGAGCGCAAAGGGCGCCCATGTTGTGATTTTCAGACGGGGGCAAAGATAAAGCCTCAGTTTTTCTATGATTTACTAAAAGTTATCAACAGGTTAATCACGACAATATTTACTAAATTAAGGGCACAAAAAGAAGCATGTCATGAAGTACATTAAACCTACCTTTAAGTATTCTGGAAGTTTATTGGGAATTCTTAAAAGAGTATATGTTAATGACTTAATAATTATTTATGAAATATTTGTCAAATGTGTCCCCTGCAAAAGAAACTCTGTCGCAAAGTATCTGTGCTGCTTTACTGTAGACATTATTAGGAAACTCAAGGTTAAAAGAATTTATCGTCAGTGGATTTGCAATACCTGCTGTCTCCTCAAAAGTTCGAAATTGAGATTTTCGTATCATTTGAAAGAGAAACACACTCCTCTTCTTTTGAAATCACAGCTACGTGTAAATTATTCCATCCAATAGTATTAAATTAATATACCTAGTATATAAATTTCTTTCTTGTTGATATCAAGTTCTGAAAATAATATGAATAATGATCCAGTTCAACTGTGGAAATTTATTAAAAACAAAATAAAACATCTTCCCCCAAATATATTAAAATTTGAAGGTCCGGATTTATGTAACAATGCAGAAATAGATAATATATTAGCACAGTATTTCTGGTCAGTATTTCTATCTTCTTCGCAACCGTTCAGAAATTTTGATAGTAATTCTAAGAAATTCTAGCAATTCTACGACGAAATCGGAATGCTGTCTGTTGACCAAATACATTTGAATGAAAAAGGCTATCAAGAATCTAAAATCCAAAACGACATTGGCATACCCTTCTATATATAGTCCTATTGATATGTCTAAATATCCTCTATTGGTTGCATTCAACTTGGCACTAGAAACATATTTCCCCTAACAAATGGAAATATGCTTTAGTTTTCCTATACCCAAGACAAACGAGACATTACCAACCACAGGCCTGTAGCAATCTTACCAGTCTTCACAAAAGTCTTCGAACAGATTGTATATCAACGAATTATTAATGTGAAGCCAGTTATCTCAACTAAACAACATGGATTTGTTTAAAAAAAATCCACGGTAACGAACCTTGCAATTCGTACAGATTTTATTGCAAACTCGTTGGACGAAGAAAAGCAAGTCGATGTGATTTATATTGAACTTGAAAAGGCGTTTGACAGAGTTAATCACAATGTATTACTAGGGAAATTAAATCACAATCACTTCTCTCGTTTCTTTATTAGGTTCATGTGCTCTTCGCAGACAGTCTGTTCTATTTGAGGAGTACAAATCTCATGAATATGAAGCACTGTCAGGAGTCCCGCAAGGCTCGAGTCTTGGACCGTTGTCATGCCTCTTGTTCGTTAATGACCTACCGGAATTCATACAGGATAATGAAAAAAAATGCTATTTGGGGATTACCTGAAAATATATGCTAAAATTAATTCCATGGAAGATGCCTTAAAACTCAGCATAGTTCAGACAACTTTACTAACTAGTGCGCTGTCGATCAACTTTCAGTCAATAAGAAGTTTTATCATTTAGTAGAAATAATACGATTTATCGATTTAATTATTAAATGCATAAGTATGCATTAAGTAGGCCGGACGTAGTTCAGGATCTTGGTGTTACGTTTGATATGAAATTATCGTTTAACAGCCACATAACAAATGTTACCAATGAAGCTTTTTAAAAGTAATGATAGGATTTGTAATAATGATGGGAAGAAAGTTTACTATATTAGAGAAAATGTACTATGCTTATGTTCTTTAGAGCAAACGCGGGCATTTTGATCTATTATTTCCCAGGAAAATAATTCAAAATGACTTAGACTTCACAGGGTTAGTATCATTGTTACAGTTTCGTGTCCCGTCATTAAAAACACGCGTAGACAACACTGAAAAAAAAAGCAAGATCAATATAATGACGAAGTCATCAATCTGGAGAATATGTAATATCTACAATGAAATGTATGGAACTTGCAATGAATTGGATATATGTGATAATGTGTTCCAAAGCATTTATAAATATTATAATGAAAATGTCTGTAAATGAGTGTTGTAAATATCGACACTCTAATTGGCCTATAAAGCTTGCTGTGTTGTCAATAAATAAATAAAAATAAGAAATAAAATATAGAAAGAACATACAACTAAATTTTATTTTTGTCTTCTATCGTGCAATGTGCATTATTTTTTATGAACTTTCTGTAGATATTTATTTGACTTTACTTGTAATGTAAATCATCTTTATATTTAACATATTATTGTGACGTTTTATAACAACGTGTGATAATACTAAGTGTTTTATCGCTGCCATAGCTACTTCAATTATCGTTCCCTAATTAAAATTAAGTGACATCTTAACAAAACCTTAAATCGTTCTGACATGTAGTGTAAAATGTCAGGAACTGCTTCTTATACTTTTGATATTGGCTATAATCCGACCGTAATGACTTAATCTCTGAAAGCAATACAAGTAAATAACACTCAACTATTAAGTCATTTCGGTCGGATATTTGAGGAGGTTACACGCAAAAGCGAACATGTCTAGTACATGCAGTTTTTTTTTCACAATTAACGAAAACGTATCCCAGCCCGCCATATGGATATTATGTAAACCATGCACTTTCACATACTTCTATCATTGGGTACGTTCGTGTTTCATGCTGTATTGACATTCGGCTTATCCTGTAAGTAGTACCATTTCCATATCGTAGTATCTCATTTTTGCAAATTTTTGGACATGTTCGCGTTTGCTTGTCACTTCCATATTTGTACTTTGTCAGAATGAAAGCGATCTGCCATATTTTCTGCTGAAAATAGTTTAAATTTGTTAATTAAATATGCCTTTCTTCAAATCTCTTTTACATAAGGCTCAAACACGATCGCCCGATTGCAAAGACTTAGACCTACGTTAGACCATGGCTTAGCCTAAACCGGTGTGTTCGAATAATTGATGTATAAGCCTAAGCCTAACTCCGTCTTTGCAATCTATATATTTATATGAATGCAGATATAGTATATCCGTAATGGGACTTTGAGGGTGCGAAATCATGGGTAGACATTAGGGGTGTTCGGAAGTGCTATTCCGGAATACTTATTTCCATTCCGGAATTCTGAACACCCCTAGTGGACATGGAGGATTTTCCACTAGATTTTAAGATTTTCTATTTTCTCCCCCCCCCACTCTGACAGTTCACTGGGATAAGAGAGAAAGTTATATTGATGATGATGATTGTCGTATTTTACCCTCGATTCTTGCATGCGGTTCCACACGCCAAATTGAAATTCGTATCTTTGACTCAAGAAAGCTCCCGGAACGACATGGCCATCGCACTTCATTCAGCATCTTTCCACATATTTTCTGTTCTGAAGGTAGAATAATAGATATACCCTTCCCCAAACTATACAAAATTCTCCTCCGGACGACCCACATAGCAGAGTACGTCCCTGGGACGTCCCATTTAGATCCCATTACCGTCAGAATGGTCCTGCTCCCATAGCGATGTCCTAAGGACGTCCGTGGGATAACTCTGTGGGCAATACAAACAGTTCATCCCGTATGGATGTCCCCTGGAAAGCCGTGCGGGATTACCTACCTGGAATTTCTATAAATTAAATCGACCTTTCTATTATTATTATTTAATTAATTATAACTATATGAAGGATATGCCTTTGTATAGTTATACGAAGGATTAATTATAACTATACGTCCCATGGATGTAAACGGGACTTAAACAGGACGTCCTACGGACGTCTCGATATCCTGCCAGGAGATCCGTCAGATATTCCTGGGACGTCATTTTGCTATGTGGGGATGTTCACTTTCCTGCAACCCTTCCATTGATTTGACTATCATACACACAGCGACACCTGTTGTTTTAACCCTTAAAAGGCCACGATATTTCTTCGCTGGAGTCAAATGTGACCTTTCACGTTGGGGTTCTTCTTTTCATTTATATTTGAGTGCTTGTTTATTGATTACGTGCTACGAAATATCTACTATTTCATCGTTTGTAGGTATGGTGTCAATGAAAATGACCTCGTATAAATACTGTATCAATGATGACGAAAAGAAGATCACATCGAATCTTTTGTTTTTAACTTACGATTGCACATAATCTAGTGGTTTCTATAGCAACGATACAAAAAAAAAATCGCTCGCGAATCATAGAACAGGAATAGAACTAAGCGGATTTGTTTCTTCTTAAGCAAACACTATGGAAAACACTGAGACTACGACGTGGTGTCGAAAAACGGACACGTTGTCATGTATGGAGCAGGAGTAGAGAGATATGACGATTCAATTTATTTGTAAAGAAAGTGGACAATACCTCTGTAAAGACGTAATCTTCATGATTCTTATTTGTGAGAAATAGTGTGACACTGAAGAATCTGATTTCTTTGCTGTGTTGTATTTTAGGCTCGTTGGTTCAAAGTGTTTGGTCATATTTACAATTAAAAGATACAATTGTACGTGGTGTAGCCGTAGGGTTGCCATTTTTTTATGAATATATTACGGGACACTTGGCAAAAAATACGGGATTCTACTAAAAAATACGGGACAAATCTGAAATAACCTAAAATGAAGACAATGAGCTATTCCTTGTACTACTATATGACTAGTCGCACAATTTGAAACCTCCAATATCTGCTCCTTTGCAGATATTCTCCCTTGTATAAATTACATTTAATATCTTTTCCAACAGTGATACACTACATGAGGGGCTCCATAGTCTAGTGGTTAGAGCGTTGGACTCGTCCGCGTGTTCCGGGTTCAATTCCCGGCTGGAGTCTCACTTTTCGGCGTCCACTCAGCGTCGTGAGGAAAACTTGGGAGTCACGTGAATAAAGACGTGACGGACACTCACGTCTAGAAAGCCCGTAATACGCCTGTTCGTGGCTAGGTGGCGCGCAGAGCTGATCACATTGCCTTCACTCAGGTAGACACAGTTCCACCAAGAGCGGACAGATGGCGTTGGGACAGGCTCAGGACCTATCGGTCTGTAACGCCGGTGGTTATTATATTATTATGATACACTACGTGACAATTCTAAATACGAAATCTGCTTCAACCAAGTCGAAATAGGGTTCAAAAACGGATAACGATGTTCAACTCTTCCAAATTAATGTCGTCCATAAACTGTAAACTTTCAACAACGCCTTCGATTTTAGAAAAGGTAAGATTTTTGTTAATGTTGAATACTTGTAATTCAGCTGCAATACTGTGATTGGAGAAATCATAGCATTTCTGAATTTAATGGAACGCTTCGTAGCAGAACTCTAAACAGCTTTCCTATAGTTTCAGCTTTTGTCCTGGAGATAAAGTTTATGCCATTCCTTACTGCAAATCCAAAGAACTTGTCCTCTTTATGATATGTTGAAAATATCTTATGATAGTACTGATATGTTGCAAATATGTGTGTGGCTTTAGTACTGATAATACGGGCCAATCACACATAATACGTACGGGACGCGTAATTTTTACCTGAAATACGAGACATCCCGTATTATCAAACTTTTCTCCCTTTTATGAGCAGCCATGCATTTTAATTTAAAAATTAAAGGAAGTTAAAATAAGCATAGCTATATGTATTTTTATGATGGGGTCAAATTTGTTCCCCATGTGACATTTTACGTCCTAATATGAACGATGGTCTTCTAAGGGTTAATAGGGCTCTCATTGTCCCTATCAATACCCTGAACTCCAATAGTCTCACTAACCATATTATGGTGTTGCGATGTAAAAATCGACATTCTTATCAGCACCATCATGAAAATTGCCTTATGTTCATGAACGTCAAAGATCTAAATCGCCTCAAACTTACTCAGTATTAATAAAGATATTAAGTTAAAAAAATGTAACCTTAGT
>JAGDQP010042098.1:504-16656 GCA_022664845.1 Lepisma saccharinum | reverse complement strand
CCCTGACACTAGGTAGAGTGACTAACACTCCTGCAAATGATTACCTACCTATTCAATGTTGAGTTGTTGACAACAGTCTACTGGCGACAGATTACAAGAAAAAAGAAGGAAAATTAGCTATATTTAGTTTAAAGAGAGCAAAAAAAGATGATGATGTAGGAACCTTGCTATCCCCACATGTGTAATGGCATATGAGAATGATACTATGAAACTTATAATCGTGTATAAAAATCAACATTAACACCTGCATGGATTAAGAGAGGAAAAAATACCTGTAACGAGAACATACATGCCATTCGGTGTGAAATAGTTCAGAAGGCTTAAAGGCAAAATGACGTAATTGGAGACTGAACAAGTGACCATCAACAACCGGAAGTTAGTTAGCGACTTGATGTGCTTCTCTTATTAGTGCCACCGTTATCAGTAGCCAATAAGAGTTGTCTGGTTATCATAGTACCTAGGTAGTGCAATGTTGCCAGAAGAAGAATTCTTCACCTTCACTACTGATACTCATACCTGTGCAAATTGTCGCTAGCACGTTTCTTGAACGTATTTTGTACTGTCTGTGCTTCAGTACGTTATCATCAACTCACCTTCATAGTTTAAAATACCTTTTTTCTTGCAGGATACTTATCCTTCTGAATATTCTGACGTGAGTCATGTAATTCCATTATCACATTCAGTGATAACGTACACATTGCGCAATAAAATAGCAATACATATAGGTCACGTTATCTGTTACAATGAAAAATTGGTGACGAACCCTTCTCCACCCAAGATATCAAAATTTCTTTGACATGATCGTTTTTTGTTTTTTTTTCACTCTCTTATTCAAAACATTTTCTCCTCTAGTTTCGTTTACGTCAGCAAATCAACAATTTAAGTTTCAGGAATGCATTGTTTTCTGTTGAGTATCACAATATGGTCTTCATATTACACTAATGGTTGTAGAAATCGTCCTAAAGGCTGAACTAAAACTTGATGGCTCTTAAATCCGAATCAGACCTTGGTCTGCCTACCACCATTGAATTGCGTTGCGTTGTCAATGTAACGACTCCCACCGCCGCTATTTCTGACTTCCGTAGCTAGAAATGCATCTTTATTTGTAAGTCGCAGGGGGGAGAGACCGTTGGGAAGACCGATACGGCGTTGGGAGGATAATATTAGAAAGGATCTTTGAGAAATAGGTGTTTGTGATGAAAACTGGCTTGATCTTGCTCAGGATTGATCCTGTTGAGAACGTTTGTTACTGTGGCGATGAACTTGCGAGTTCCATAAGCCATAAAGTAAGTAAGTAATCTCCCCAATTAAAATTTATGATGCTGAATTAAAAAAAGAAAGAAACAGTCGCACCGGGAAAGCGAGAGCAGTAATCGACTACGCTAGAGCTTGTACGAATCATTTTTAATTTTGAAATATATACGAATTTCGTACATTTTTTGTGGAACATGAAATGTCAGATCATTATTTTTCAAGAAACGCAGATTGATATTCAACCGAAACTACTTTCATATTGACTTCATATACGATAATTTAGACACTTATTTCTGAATCTCATTGGCTAGTTGCAAGAATATCGCTATGCAGTGCTAGCCACCACGTTCAACGGACTGAAACACTTTCCGATGTTAACCTGATATTCCCATTCTTTCATCGGTCAAGAAGTCTTTTTAAAATAATTATTTCGTTGCTTTGTATAGCACATTTTAAATAAAGACTAATTGAACAGCAACCCAATTTGGCGATGTTGTTTTCTTTGTGAACAAGCAAAATTTTTATTGGTGCTACTACCTATAATTGGCGCCCAGTGTGTTGTTGTACGCATGCATTTAACTGTTGCGTGAAAACAAACTCTCAGCAATGAGCTTGTTGGAACTGGTACAACTGTAACACGATACCTTTATTGAAAGTTGGGCTTGCGGTCTGTGGAGCTGAGATGAAGCGGTGGATACGGGACGCTTTTAATGACAAGTGGAATGGCTGTACATGTCACACGTGCGCGTGGTTTAGACTCCACGTCCATAAAAGCTAGATGCTGGAATAAGACATGATTCGCATTTTAACCTTCCTGAAAATTACGAGTAGTTAAAATTTAGTCTTAGTGCATAAAACATCAAGAACAAACGCAAAAGATCGGAAGGGAAGGGAATTGAACCCAAGTCCGCAAATTTAAAAAGTCCAAACGCTAAGAAATAGTTTACGTAGACACGTATAAGGGACGCGCTATTAGGAAAGTACTTGAACGATCGTAATGAACTTTATTTCAAAAACCTGTGACCGTTAAAAGGTCGCCGCTACGTACCCCGGTCACGGAGAAGCAACATAAATAGTAGATGGCAACACTTCCATCGTTGGCCGCTGGTAATGTAATGATAAGATATCCGCTGCGTTGCCACGTCAGGTAAATACAAGTAGTATCAGAGGAGGGAGTAGTAACTGAGGAGGTGTTGCGTTGCGTCAAATTCAAAACAGCGCATCCACGTGATTTCAAGGTTACGTGACGTGTAGGTGGGATCAGGCCAGGAATAAGACCGCGGTATCTCTAGCTGCCGGTTTCACCGACCTTCCTTAAATTTAGGTTAAGGGCGTGTTAGTTAACATAAATATTTAAGCGTCCCTTAAGATTTTTCAATTGCATGAACATTTAACGATACGATTTAAGGTTCCCTTAACAAACGAAACATTAAAGCATTGGTATTCCTGAATGTGTAATTTCTCATACGTGCTGTTCTATTTTCAAGAATTGTGATTGGTTGATTCGCGAGGTTGGCCACAGAAAAAAGGACAATCGCAATGCGTTGAGTAGATAGTATAACAAATTCGGCCTAATTTCCCGCGTGTATAGTGTTCGTTGTGTATTCAGAGCGCGTACAAATTAATGTGATGTGTTAAAAGAATGCTTAGAATTCAAATCAAATGTTTCTTAGAACGCATAAATGTTTCTTATCTATCTCGCCAGGTTGGCGGAAAGTCCGTGTCAGTGTAGGGTGTCCGTATCTGTAATGGATTAGTCGCCAGTGGCTGACCAATAAGGGAAACAAACGGTAATAATAGTGTATATTCGATACAGTAGTAAACAAAATACGTTTTATACTTCCGTAAGGTTTAATAGTGTATCTCTGCAATCAGAAAACGCATTGTCACGTAAATGTGTAAAGTGAATCTGGAAGAGAGCAGAGCGCACAATAAAAGGACTGAGCTACAACTAATGCATGATGTGCATATGTACCAGAAGCTACGCTACAGTGAAGTAATTAATTATTTTATCCCTTCGTTGTTCAAGGAACAATCTATAGTAAATGGAATGAATGATTTACACTGGAACAATCGTCGTTCACAATTGACTACCAACAACTGGTCACTTACTGGTGTAACTTCATCTTCAGCAATAAATTTTTTACTTGTCAAACGAAGCAAATGCAAGCTGCTTTTTCTTTTACCTTTTCTGCACTGTGTCAGGCTTTGTTTCGTAGACCAAATAACTATTTTTATATTATTATTATATAATCGTCAGTTCTTGTTTACACTTGAAATTTTCCTTATTTGGCCAACCATTGGTACGATCACCTTATAGTTTCGACATGCTGCATATAGAAACAAATGATGCTATAAACAGTCGTCGAGTATGTTGATACGGATTGCTCTAATTCTTTCCCTTCGTAGCTTACCTACTTACGTAGAGAATTAAGTAATTCTTTATATTAGCTACTTCTATTATATGGCGGGTGAACGTAATTCCAATGTAATTATGTGGATATATCCAATGCAGAGAGTGATACAGAATCAAGTGGGAAGGGCATGAATGCAAGGACACTTTTTCAAGGGCGCATGTGTGTTGGTGCACTCACAGCACTCGTTGATTTTAAATCACATTCTTCTGCATTGTACGGAACCGAAATAATGCAAATAACTACATTGGAATTGCGTAATTCAATGCCATATAACAGAAGTAGCCTAACTTATAAAAAGAATTACAGTTAATTGCAATGTTCTCTTTATTCCGATAAATACAGACTCGTTTTGCTAGATTTAGCTTGTGATTGACATGAATTACGTTTTGTCTGTAGTTAAGGTGTAATATTAAAGCATTCAACGGAATAATAAAGTATGTCAATACTCTATGTACAATTGTACATACGCGCGCATTATGTTTGCAGTTCTTTCGTGCAAGACAATGTGAAAATGTGTAGCTGATTACATCCACAATGGAATCACCTTAGAAATAGTGTACAAGGGAGCTTTCTACGAAAAGTTCTATTTGTGGAGTGCTTTCCTTCAACTATACCCGACGGCTATACTCCGAATGTTATGAGTAACGTTGACTAAGATGTAAGTCGTGTTCATGTGGAAAGTCACGGTTATATAACTAGTAATAGTCACTACAACCCGAGAGTTCAAAAGAAACAAATACATCAGCCTTATATATATATCAGAGCTCAGATTGCTTTTTCCTTTCTTTTGTTGAAGACACATTAGGAAACTATAATCTACTGTGTTATTTACACATTATACATTGCACACACTTTTTTTTTATGCCTGTAAAATTGCCCTAAAGAGTCATCTTCGTAAGTATTTCTTGTATAAACATTGTCGACCTCATATTTACTTTGTTAGGTACGAAAGCAGCGTTATTTCCGAAAGTACAAGGATACGTATTTAGGAAAATATAAATCATACATTATAATCAGCATAGTTGTCCGCCATATTCCTACGTAATTGAAGGGCGCGTTAAACAGTTAAGGGAGGAAAATCGCGTCCTTAAGCTAAGGACGAGTTTGGGGAACTGTTAATCTTGAGGGAGGTTGGTGAAATACTCTGGCGCTGTAAGGAAGCGTTATGTCCATTTAAGGAAGGTCGGTGAAACCGGTCATTGGTGTCTTTAACTGAAGAACGAAAAATAAGGTGAACTAAAACTACATTGCACCTTGCTCAAGTATATAAAGTGATGTTAGAATGTGGATTGTTCGGCTAATGCAAGGTTGTTTCTGATTGGCTTGTAAATAAATGCTATTTCATTTTCTGTTTGGACCAACCAACGGAAGGAAGTACTAGAAATCAAAGCATTGTTCTGCAGTAACGTAGAAAAGTTGGTTCCCTGCGAGGAAGATAATTATTTTCTGAAGCTTGTAAAAGAGTCACGGCTTTCATTTTGGTTAGATATAGATTGAAAAAAACAAAAGAACTACATATTTCTCCCCCTTTAGCATGTATAGGGGGAATTGTTTTTTTCCTTTGCTTGTAATGTAGAAAACACAAGGTGAAGAAACAAACCGTAACCTCTATACATGTGTAGAGTTCCCAAAAGTCTGACCACAATTGTAAGTCTCTCTGTAGTTCGCTAGTTAATGTGTACTTTGCGGTAACGGTGTTGTCCCAACTGAGGAAGTCCTGACTGAGGAAGTACTATGAAATTTTCCCAACTGAGGAAGTATATCTTTACAGACGAGTGCGTTTGCAAAACTTAGTTCCAACTGAGGAACTGATTGAGCTTGCCTGAGACAAGTTATCCAAACTGGTTTCATTATGGAAGATAACGTTTTCTTAACTAAACTAGAGCAGTTTAATGTGATTCAATACCCAGTTAATAAATGAATATTTTACAATTTTCTTCATATAAATCCCAGCCATATTCGATCCAATACTGGATGAAGCCTCTCCCTGGAGGGAGGAGATTGATTTACTGCTCCCACGCTGATCAGACGGGTTGGGAGAGGAGAGCCTGAGCTCTCACTGTGATCACCACTATATTTTATACATAGCAGCTCCCCAGTTGCATCACGATGCTGAGTGGGCACCGTTCCAGACCCAAATGCCTTAGAAAAAATCCTTGGCATCGCCCGGAATCGAACCCGAGAGCCCTCAATCCGTAGTCAGCAACGCTATATGTATATATATATATATATATATACCATCATTTTTAGACATACGTTTTCAGTTTATTATGAACGTAGTACACAGTAGATTAAAAAGTTCGCGTGGAATATTCTGAATTCTGATTCAGAATTCGCTGATTCTTTGACACATCCATTAATTTGTAATAAGTTGTAACGAGAAAATGATGTAAAAATCCCTGCCAGCAACTCATATTTCAATCCTGATAAAAAAAAAAATACTACCATATTCAGCATAAAAAATGATGACTCTCACCAAATTTCAGCTCGAAAGATGCGAACCTAACCTCAAAATAAATTAACGTGTGGTTTTTTTTGGCAATTTAGCGATAGATATCTCGGTCAGATTTGCACCTACAATTACCTTCATTAATTTTTTTTTAAAAAATTGAAGATTTTTTAAGCTCTACACGATAGTAATTGTTTCATTTATGTTGGCGCAAAATTCAAATTTTTAGAGAGGTTAAAAAATTTGAAAATTGAATTTTAAAAAGACTAAGACAACAGTTGGCTCGAAAAAAAAATATGTTATGTATTTTTAGTGGTTCTATAACCATGAATTTTTTCAGATGTTTTAAAGTGGTGGAACACAACCAAAAATAAGAAACGTGACCGGGCTTCTTACGTAACACATGCACTGTAAATACAAGTTCGAAAGCAGCGTTTGCCAGGTCACCTTCGTGGATGACTGGTCAAGACGTCAGCTCCTGAGTGAAAGGTCCCGGTTTAAAGTCCCGCCGGGAACAACACTTTTTTCTTTCAAAATATATTTTTATATGTTTATATTTCTAAAACTAATCGATTTTTGTTCAGAGCACGTGATTTTGAATTCATCCGCTAGGTAGCTCTGGCATAGACGTCATATTCTATTATGACTTCAATCATATGACTTTATTCATCAAATAAATTCAAAATCACGTGCTCTGAACAAAAATCGATTAGTTTTAGCGCAGCAAGAAATGGGGAAGCGTGCTAAGTCTATCTATTATGAGATATATGCTATTAGTAGCAAACATTCATAAGATCATCAGCTTCCCCTAACTGCTTTAAAATTCCTCGATTTTGGCATCTTTATCAGAAATCCAGATCAATGCGATAAGCAAACTGGCATAGAGTCTCGCTTATCATGCGTATTTATAATTCCTCTATTTTGGCGTCTCTTAGTGAAACACTTGATGAGCTGCTGAATAAATGACTCACAACAAGTAAGGGGATAGCAAAAGAGATAACATCTCAAATCTCAAAAACACTTCCTCACTTGCAACTCCCGAATTTCTAGGTTCAGGACACTTCCTCAGTTGCAACTTTTTTCTGTGGATTTTATGGACTTCCTCAATTGGGACTTCCTCAGTTGGGCATATATCGCGGTAACTAGGGAAAGCAAGAGAGGAAAATGTTGTTATAAGAGCGTGGGGGCGGGGAGGGGAGGGGAGGGGAGGGGGATGGTTTAATTTACTTGGAAAACGGAGAAGAGGTTTGTTTGTTTTGTATTTTCCCTAAAACTGGAGAGCGAGGGCTTTGGAAGTTGGAGAGACATGAAAAGATTGTTACGTTAAAGAGGTAACGAATATATATTCAAACCGGCCATGCAATATGGCGGGAGTTGAATGTGGTAGCTGACTGTTTTTTTTTTAAATCGTTCGTTGGTGTTTTGTCAGAGGCTGATGGGAGGGGGGGTCCAGGGGAAAGAGGACGAATTGAGTGGTGCTGCCGAAACCACAGCCCCATTATCGGTGATCAATTAATGATGGTTTGTGAACCGTGGTGAACAAAATACCGCTACCACTATCATTACCACCTTCTGCTCTCTCTCTCTCTCTTAAAAAAATGAAATACAAAAAAATTAAAGCAGCTGTACAGTTTGTGTGCTTGATGGCTATAAAATTATGGGTCTCTCTAATTAGAAGTGAAAAGGATATGTCGTTTTGTTGACATTAATCACTGAAATTGCATTTAAAATGTTAACAGTTTCGGACTTTATAACATGTAAGGCTACAGCCTGATTTTTTTTTGTCTTTATCTTTGTTCGTGACAAACTTACCCCTTTTCGTTCACCACATATTTCAGGTGCAATCCGCGCTCACAATGTTGCCAACTTGTCACCTTTTTACTTTTCACACTTTTGTAATTGGCTGACAATTTAGATAAACCCTAGTATATAATCCAATGGAGAACGTTTGTTACTGCGGCAATGAACTTGCGAGTTCTGTAAGCCATAGAGTAAGTACGCATATTTAAAATATACAGACGAATGTTTACGGTTACACGGTTCCATTAAAACAGCTAGTTTATAGACTACATCTTCGGTCAACCGCTTCTCGCAGACTGAGGTAAGAGCTTCAAACAAAAAGATGGATGTACCATGTCAATCCTGCCCTCTGGTGATGAAATTTAAAAACGTAGGCATTACTTTTTCTCCGTTCCTCGTACTAAAGCATTGTACAGTCAGCGCGAAGGGGTGTCACCCTAGTCCTCGAGAAGATGAGAACACCCCACAACTTTAACATTTTTGCGGCCAAAAATCGATAGAAATTGTGCAAAACTCTACGTACACCCTCCCAATTTTCACTTTACACCCCCCCCAAACTGAAAATCCTGGCGGACTCCCTGCTCAACTCCGTAAAGGGTGGTCCTCCTGAGGACTGAATTATCTTTACATACCCTCATCTCACCGTATAATGGTAAGGACGAGGAACAACTGAGAATGATGAAGTTTTAGTGTGAGGATGAGGGTGTATGGAGGTAATGCTGAAACGATGGTATGAGGGTGAGAGGAAGCGTGAGAATGTGACTGAGTGAGCTGCTTGTATCAAAGTTGAAGAATGAAGATGAGGTTGAATGAGTGAGGGCGAAATTGAAGTGTGAGGGTGAGGACGAGGTTAAAAAAAAAGAACATTTTTATGGCGTGTAGTTGACCCGTGCAATTTAATTCTGAAATATATAGTATAGATAATTTCGTATCAATGCCGTTTTGTTTTTTAACTAGGCCCTCTATTCATTTGATAAATCTTATTTGTCAAGTAGAACAAACAATGACAAACAAAGGAACACGATTTGTTTGTCTAGCATTTCATTATTAATTCTCGGTTGAGGTAATTACTAACAGGGTGTAGGTAGTATAGGCTTTGTATTATTCCTATCAAACCTTTTTTTTTTCCCCCCTTTTTTAATTTCTCTTCCTCACAACCTTTTGTTTCTCTGTAATTGTCCTGTCGAAGCTGTCACGCTCAGATGTTTACGAGAAATACTACATTTTATAAACTGTGTTTTTCAGGTGTGCAGGACAGCTAACGGCAGTGCAGAACTGTGTTTTGAAACTGCTGTCATTTTTTATTTTGTTTTCTAAAAAGGACAAACTCCTTTTGTCTGCATATAAACATGATTTGTTTTAAATAATATTGACAGACCTATAAAGCAGCTGCACTGTTGATAGTCGTCTTTTGTTATTTTAAATTCCAGATACGTTTGCCTGTTGATTAAAGAATTATTCGATTTACGAAGCATTTTTTTTTTTTTAAATATGAACTGATATGTAATGCTATAAATTAAAACTTAGGTCCTAAACGCGGTTGTGAGCTTCTCAGGGTGGGGACCACCAGTTGTTGTTGTCCCCCCCCCCTTTATACACGGCGTTTCTATGGCACGTCAAGAAGGACGCAAAAACAGCCCGTTCTGTAAATCCGTTGAAATAAATTGGCCATTTTATGCACCTGCGTGAACGTTTTCTGCTGCCGCGTTCTGAAAATACATAGCGTCGGGTTCTCAAGAACGCGAGCAGCAAAAAAGACGTTTCAGTGGGTATTCAGCTTGTATTTTTGAGTTCCTTGTTACCAGGTACTTTGGTCAACTTTATTTTTATGTGGGCCAGTCTGGTAACTTTGGACTTCGGCCCGTCACGATTCGCCCTTTAGCCATTAAAATCCACACCCATGCCCCTGCCGGGACTCGAACCCGGGACCTTCGAGTCGTTGGCCTACCGCCGTAGACCGCACGGCTACCCAGCCGGCAAGTGTTACCAGGTATTCTTGAGTCTTTTTGCTGCTTGCCACAAAACGCGATGCATAAAAGGGGTCTTAACGTTAATCAACCTGATGGGATTTTTTAAACCCGGGTCCACGCTCACCGAAAGTGAGCTGTGCTAATAACTTGACCTATCAGGCTCCCGTGTAAGAATATAGTTTAGAAACTGTATCAGTCCTCGGTTCTGGATGAGGATATGGTTCTAAGCCATCATGCATTGTTCAGCATACCTTCAACAGGTTTGATCCCGAAAAATACGTGAAAGCCTTAGCTAAACGTCGAAACTGGAAAAGGAGTTATACTGGAGCCGGCCGGAGTTGATTACTGACTGACACAGTTTCGCCTGCGTCAAAGGTGAAAAGGTAACTCACAGGAAAGCAGCCAATCACAACCTTGCGTTTCAAAGACTCTCCCACGTTGCCAAGTTTAAATATTCACCATGTGCTTCTGAAACAACACGTCCCTCACTTCGTTCAGGCAGGTGGAATAAACCACAATGTCAACAGTTAATGGCAACATCGCTAATCTCTTTTCTCGCACACACAAATCAACTATAACCGAACAAAGTTTAGTAGAAGAAATCAAGTGTAATCGGCCTAAGTTTAGTAGAAGAAATCAAGTATAACCGGCCTAAGTTTAGTGGAGGAAATCAACTATAACCGACCTAAGTTTAGTAGAAGAAATTAAGTATAATCGGCCTAAGTTTAGTAGAGGAAATCAAGTATAACCGGCCTAAGTTTAGTAGTGGAAATCAAGTATAACCGGCCTAAGTTTAGTAGAGGAAATCAAGTATAACCGGCCTAAGTTTAGTAGAGGAAATCAACTATAACCGACCTAAGTTTAGTAGAAGAAATCAAGTATAATCGGCCTAAGTTTAGTAGAGGAAATCAAGTATAACCGGCCTAAGTTTAGTAGTGGAAATCAACTATAACCGACCTAAGTTTAGTAGAGGTAATCAACTATAACCGACCTAAGTTTAGTAGAAGAAATCAACTATAACCGACCTAACTTTAGTAGAAGAAATCAACTATAACCGACCTAAGTTTAGTAGAAGTTCATTCAGTTATCATCACACATTGGTGTGCCAGTGGTACCGTGGGAACTCGACTATCTTGATCTCCCTAACAGGGAGTAGAGCTTACTAACTTTTCAAAAGAGTTCTTATGTACAAGAATCATTAATCCTGGCGATAATTCACTATAGTAGGTAAGACCCTCTAAGTTATATATATAAATAATGATTATGGGGCATGCAAATCCCGGAACTTGCCATAGTGCTAAAAAGATATCACAGTTTCTTGTTTGAGTAACACAAAACTCTGACAAGAAAAAGTTGAAGGATTGAAGAAGCGGAAAGAATGATAAGGGCCAAAAAGTGTATATAAATATAAATTACATTATATTTACTTGTCGTGTGTGTGTATTTTGTGTAGTATATGGATGATAAAATTCAACTGGACGTCGTGGTGTATATATATACAACACGGGGCATTGTGTTTACTGTTATATTTTTCATACTAACTCAGTTTGTGCATTCCTTTAGCAATATAATGAATTACCCTTCCCCGATGTTTGTCGATAACTTTGTCGGAAACAGGATATTTTGATTTTCATTTTACCATTTATCTGACATTTTGAGGTGTTTGCGTACCCTTTGCGTGTCTCGTCATGTCTAGCTTTATCTGTCCTGCCATATATGTTTATATATATGTGTGTGTGTAGATCTGGATATGTATTGATATATATGTAGAGTGCGTGATTTCTAAACATTACCAAAGACAGGAGCGTAACTTCGGAAACACTGCTGTTTTTTTGACGTTGAGTGGTGATGTGTATGAGGTCTCCCTCCCTCTCTGCACACACAGAACTCTATAATAGAGAGAAATTGCTATTAAAACAATTCGTTAGTGTTTATAAGCAGCCCCCAAAAAGTGTGTATGATGGGAGGGGGGGGGGTAACTTTCTTTTATCCGCCTATCTGTTATTCAGGTTGATACCTCAATGAAAGGCAACAGAAATTTACTTCATATTTGGAAGGAATGAATGACTTCGATTTAATCCGCCGTTTTCAGTTTGGTAATGCTGCAGCTTTTTTTGTCAGGTAGTTTTCTACTATCTGCACTTCCTTTACGATAATTTTCTAATAAGCGCACTTCAGTGCACTATCATTGATTTAACGGTTTCAAACTTGACGCACCTGTACTATAATAAACTCAAGGACTCCTGGCGCTCACTAGTATTCATAACTTGTTGGCGTTAGGTTGGCAACGTTGGAGTGGAGAGGCGTCCGATTCCTCACGGAGTCATCCGAATCAGAGCATGTGAAACTGCATGCTAGTCATTCTCTGGTACGATTCGTTGAATGCTCAAGCTTCACGACTTGATGATTCCATTATAGTCGTTGTTGAAAACACGATTGTTCGTTTTTAAAATGAAGTGTTTGGCAGAAATTATGAGGACGCGAGTAAAATGAAAAGTTCCCAAAGTTTTTTTTTTTTTGGTTGGGGAGGGGCCCAAACTTACCGGTATTAGTTTTGCCTCTTGAATTTGAGTTTATTTATTACTTTAGACAGTTGTTTTACTTCTAACGAACACAAGGTATTTTCCAGATCTGTGAAATCTACTGAGACCATGTTCTTCAACCTCGCATACAGAGAAACGATTAATTAGCGCCACCTTCAACAGAAATAACGATTTATCTTGTTGAAAGGGAGTAGTACAATTTCCGGATAAAATAGACTGTTATATTAGAGTATGAGTCTTTATAGGTTGATTTGGCTGCCTCTGTATGTTCATGTATGAAACTTATTTTTTAAAAAAATACAGTTACTGCCTGAAAGGGTAACTACGATCTTACCGTCAGTAGTTGAAGGGAACACATCCATCAGCGAGCTCTATTCCGGAATAGGGATGTGGACAACTGGAAATGAGGAAAACCCTGGGAAAGAAACTCAATCGGTGGCCGGCGTGAGCGGGACTCAGGGTTTAATGGATTATATCCAGAAGGTTATGCGGGCTGTACGGTTAATATTCTTGGGGACAACGGGGAAGGTTATAATGCAGTAATTTTTAACCGGAAATATTTCTTTCAAGGAAGTTTGTATTGTTTAAGTTCCATGCCAGTTTTATGTATGGTTTTGTCCACAGTACGCCATATTTTAATACTCGTATTCAATAATTATCTTCGTTTGTTTAAAGTGCTTATTTGTGGTGTGAATGTCCTCTCACCAATCTTTGTGTATTTTAAAAGTGGGTTGTAAGGTCGTAATGTCAGAAAGAGTATATGATATGCATTATCTTCGTGCAATTATGTAAAGTTTAATCTGCGCTAGGGTGTTTTTTTTTTTTTTTTTTTTTTTTTTTTGTGAGATGAAAAAGAACGGGATTTTGTGCAAGAACTTTTCGTAAAAATACCAAATCAATAATACATATTTTGAAGGAGTAAGAATGATCTTTCCCTGACCACACACGTACCACACCATATCTTTGTTTTCTTCGTTCCTTCGGACTGCAAAAAAAAAAAAAAAAAAATATGTTAATTTACTCGGCTTGAGCCCGGAAAAAAAAAAAAAGAGAAAAGGCCGGCCTTGTATATCAGTCTGACCATCAAGTTCTCATTTCCAATGTGGTCATTGCTCGTAGAGCAAACTTTCTTTCAAGTGGCGCTTCAGGAGGGGGGGGGGGGGGGCTACAGAAATTTGGAATTATTTTGTCATATGTCGCGTTTTTGAAACTGGTGTTACAGTGGGAAGATAACTTATTACCTTACTAAAAGAGAGACTGCAAGAATTGAATTTGAATTTTATTGATGGTCTTTAGGCATCTAAGGCTCAAGTCGGGATAGGGAGGAGAAAGGATTCGGGAAAGTGTCGGCCAGGGCCTATGTGGAAGGTGCCATCCCGACATTTGCCTGGTGTGACTGAGGAAGAAGAACCCTCAGTCATGATGGTCACCCGCTGGGATCGAACCCAGGATCTACTGGAACATCATCATCCTCTGGCAATTTAAAAAAATATAGAAGAGGGACATTGCGTAAAATTCAGCATTTTAAAGGTGGTGACTGATATAGAATCAAAATATTGTGTTATTTGGACAAAGTGTGGTATGGCTACACCATTAATTTTGAAATTGATATGTCGACTGAAGTATTCTGAAGCATGAACCTGGGTCCTATTAATATTTCTACAATCGTTTCAAAAGTGTGTTCCATGAAAATGTTTTCGGTACTTCACTTTCAAAGGTTTGTAGTAATATTCATGAAGCATTGATAGTGCAGAGTGAAGTTCGTGAAATCGGTCTTCTGTTACTCGGGTACTGACAGTCTTGTGACTTTCTTTGAAATCCAAGATCATAGAAGAGTAACTTAATTGAAGGCCAAGATGCAAGAACGACGTATGTGCAAATTGCAAAATTACTGTTTTGAGATATTGGCTTTTGAAAAGTTTAATGTGTGTCATGTGCATACCGTATACCTGCCATCTTTTGGTCATAAAATGAAGTAGGACGATCGTAGACACGTGCGTTATGAAGCGTCTCCTAGTACAAACATTAAGGACACTATCTATGTGTTTCCCGCAATAACGGCTAAGAGTACTTACGCCATTATTGGACCTAGTTCTTCAGTTATTTCCATATAATGCTGTAAAATATAATCGATTAAAAGCTTCCCATCAAGATCTTTTGCGGTCCTTGCAGAAGAAGTCACAGTAGCTTTCCAACGATATAACTTTACCTACCTTTGTGCCGTGTGCCACAATGGATACGCGATCGCCAGATGGGTTCTCTCTGATGAACAGTCGTTTTATAATCTAGTTAGGAGAAATTCCACTTGGAGTTTTGAATTCATGTATGGCCTTTAGGCCACTTTGACTTAGACCGGGATAGGGTAAGGGAGTCGGCCAGGGCCTACTATCAAGGTACCACCAATACGTTAATTTCCTGGTGTGACTGAGGTAAAAACCTCACGAGTCAGCGAGGACGGGTTGGTGCGGGGATAATGTTCAGGACCTTCCGATTTCTAAGTCAACACTCTACTAACTGAGCTACGGTTACTTGGTCTTCAGTTGGACAGATGAATTATTATTTTAGAATCACTTACAACAAGGAAGCTATTTGTAATTTGTATGTGTAAATAAAGGTAGCATCGTTTTCCATGTAAGCAGGTAACTTAAGATAAATATAAAATTGATTTGAGAATTCGTGCTGACCGTAGGCCATAATTTCGTTTTATGAAATGAAAACTCGTTCCAGTAATGCATACTTTTTCGTATCAAACATTTAGTAATATAAACACTTCTTTGTTGTGATAATTACATAACGTTTATTATTCAAGAAAAGGACACAATATGTTAAAATAAACATATTCAGTCCTCCACCCAATGTTCCTCAGCCCCCAACTGTGCTTTTTTTTTGCACTATGTTTATCAAACAACCGCGCGCGTGTATCTGTATTATGTACGGACAGGTCATATACACGTGTGCTTCAAAAGAAACTTGAACGCTCTGTTTGGTTATTCGAAATTGTGTCGTATTTAACTTGGACAGGACTTTGTTTGATTACGGTACCTTTTGACATGTTAACAAATTTTCTAACATTTTTTTTTATCTGCATGATAGAGATATCCATTCTTAAATTTATTTATGTCCTCCAGGAACCTTTGGTTCAGGGGTAAGGTTGTTAAAGGATAAGTGCCAAGCCCTATGAAGGTACCATCTCGGCATTTGCGTAAGCGTGACTGAAGCAAAACCTCAGTCAGGATGGATGGTTCGCTATGATTGTTTCCAGGACCTTTGAGTTGCTAACTGTAAGCCAATCCTCTACCAACGGCCGCTCGGTGTACCTACCTGTCCTTACCTGATTTTCCGTTTTGTCATTTTTTTTTCCCCGCTCGAAAGAAAAAAAGCGATAGCCGTCCATAGTAATAGTCAAAATAACAACCATTAAAATCACCATTGGTGTAGAATTAGACGGATTATTTATTTTAAAAAGTGGAAAAAGGAAAGGAAATTGAATACAGTATAGAATAAAAAAGGTAAAATAGAAGATTCCACCAGGTTTATTTGATTGAAATCTGAAATGTAAACTTTTCCACTAGTTACTACAAACAGTTAAAAAAAAACGAAAAAAAAACCTCTCCCGTTCTCTCTGATTTCATTTCACATTCACTTTCATTTGCTGCCCCCCCCCCCCCCACTTCTTCTTCGTCCTCCCACTTCCCTTTTTTTCTATGCTTGTTTTCTCT
>JAGDQP010042097.1:0-16657 GCA_022664845.1 Lepisma saccharinum | reverse complement strand
GATTGACTGATTGTTCCAGCCAATGGGGAGGCTGCTTGATCGGGCGTTCCTGATTGGCTGCTTGTTTCGGCCAATGAGGGAGCAGGTAGATTATTGGGCTTGTATTTATATGTGTGTGTTTTTTTGTACAGACTCAGTGTATGTCTGATGAGGATCTTGGCTAGAAGGTCGAAACGTTACATGTAATTTAAATTTTTTACGAATAATATAGTCTTGTTCAGCAGTTCAGTGTTTTTTTTTATGATTTAAATATTCAGCATGGATTTCGCTTAGGAAATTCCATTGCATGGAGTAATATCCATTACTCCGTTCGTAGTAACTAAAAGTACTTAAAGTTTGGTTATGTGAATTTTGTAGTTTGGGGAGAGAAGATCATTTTTTCATCTAACACATCTCCTCTCCACTGCTTCTGGAAACATTCTTCGTTCGCCTTGGGAAATCACTTTAGAAAATTACCTCTTTAATCTCCATGGTGGTCACTTCTAGAAGCACCTTTTGTTCGCCATGGAAAATCACTTCAAAAAAGTAATATAATAGGTACGTGAAGTTGGCCCAACCACATAAAGCTTTTAAGATCAAAACCACACCAAGATTTTGTGCATATTTTGCGCTAATTTGTGCACACTATCCCATATTTGGTGCACGCTCGGTTTAGCCCAAAAATCGAAAACAATGTGGTTGGGTCAACTTCACGCTGGCCCAACCACATAAAGCTATCGGAATAAAAACCACTTCAGGATTTTGTGCTAATTTGTGCACACTATCTCATATTTGGTGCACGCTCGGTTTAGTACAGAAAACAAAAACAATGTGGTAGGGCCAACTTCACGCTGGCCCAACCACATAAAGCTATCGGAATAAAAACCACTCCAGGATTTTGTGCTAGTTTGTGCACACTATCCCATATTTGGTGCACGCTTTATTTAACCCAGAAATCGAAAAAATAGAATTGGATTTAGCCCAGAAATAATAAAAAAAAGAAGTTTGGTTCAAAATCACCAAGGCACAACCACACCTAGCTATTGGAATAAAACCACTCCGGGATTTAGTGCATATTTTGTGCTAATGTGTGCACATTATCCTATATTTTCTGCAAGCTCAGTTTAGCCCAGAAATCGAAAACAATGTTGGTTGGCCAATTTCACGCTGTCCCAACTACAACAAGCTATCGGAATAGAAACAATACCAGGATTTAGTGAACATTTTGAGGTAATTTGTGCGCACTCTACCATATTTTGTGCAAGCACAGTTTAGCCCAGAAATCGTAAACAATTTTCTTGGGCCACCGGCTATAGGATTAAAGAGGGCTCAAGGTTTTTGTGCATATTTCATGCAAATTTGAACGTGTGCGATCTCATTTTTGTGCGTGCTCCCTTTAACCCAGAAATCAAAAAAATAGGGTTGGCTTTAGCCCAGAAATAAGAAAAAGGTGTTTGTTCCAACATCACCCTGGCCCAGCCACATCAAGTTATTGGAATAAAAGCCACTCCAGGATTTAGTGCATATTTTGTGATAATTTGTGCACAGTATCACATATATTGTGCACACTCAGTTTAGCCAAGAAATTGGAATCAATGTGGTTGATTCAATATCACGCTGGCCCAAGCACATCAAGCTGTCGAAATAAGAACCCCACCAGGATTTTGTACTTTATCTTTTGCTAATTTCTGCTTACTATCCCATATTTTGTGCACGCTCAGATTAGCCCAGAAATAGAAACAATGGGGTTGGGTTTAGCCAGGAAATCAAATATAAATGTCGTTCGCTCAACATCACACTGGCACAACCACAAAAAGCTATCGTAATAGAAACTACACCAGAATTTAGTGCATATTTTGTGCTAATTTATGCGTACTATTCCATATTTTGCGCACGCTCAGCTTAGCCCAGAAATGGAGAAAAATTGGTGATATGTTTAGCCCAGAAAACGAAAACAATGTGGTTGGGCCGACTTCACGCTGCCCCAACCACAACAAACTATCGGAATAAATACTCCGGTTTTTTTTTCTTTTTGCACATTTTGTGCTAATTTGTGTTCACTCTCCCATATTTTGTGTACGCTCGATTTAGCCCAGAAATATAAAAAATAAGTTTGGGTTTAGCCGAGACATAAAAAATGATGCGTTTAGTTTAACATCACCATGGCCCCAAAACACCAAGCTATCGGAACATAAACCACTCGAGGATTTAGTGCATATTTTGTTCTAATTTGTACGCAATATCGAATATTTTGTACACGCTCAGTTTAGCCAAGAAATCGAAAACATTTGGTTGGGTTTAGCGCAAAAATAAAATACAATGTGGTTGGTTCAACATCACGCTGGCCCAACCACAACAAGCTCTCGTGATAGAAAACACACTTGGATTTAGTGCATATTTTGTGATAATTTGTGCACACTATCTCATATTTTGTGGACGTTATGTTTAGCGCTGAAATCGAATGAAATCTCGTTGAGACAACTTTACGCTAGCCGA
Organism: Lepisma saccharinum; assembly: GCA_022664845.1. NCBI lineage: Eukaryota > Metazoa > Arthropoda > Insecta > Zygentoma > Lepismatidae > Lepisma > Lepisma saccharinum. The sequence continues at coordinate 14,182 of JAGDQP010042097.1, read as the reverse complement.
ACCGCAACAAGCTATTGGAATAATAATCACACCAGCACTAAATGCATATTTTGTGCCAATTTGTGCATACTATCCCATATTTTGTGACCGCTAGTTTTTGCTTTGAAATGGGAAGAAAAGTGTTTGGGTCAACTTCACGCTGGCCCAACCACAACAAGCTATCGGAAAAGAAATCCACTTCAGGATTTAGTGCATATTTTGTGCTAATTTGTGCATATTATCCCATATTTTATGCATGCTCGGCTTAGCCCAGAAATCGAGAAAATATGGTTGTGTTTAACCCAGAAAAAAATGTGGTTGGTTCATCATCTTCCCCGCCCAACACATCAAGCTATCGGAATAAAAAAACACTTCAGAATTTTGTGATAATTTGTGCACGCACGGTTTAGCCCAGAAATCGAAAACAATGTGGTTGGACCAACTTCGGATCACTCCGAGATAAGGTTTTGCGAAATGCGGTAGGGAGTCGGCCAGGTCCTAAATTGAAGGTACCATCGGTACATGCCTGGTGTGGCTGAGGAAAACACTCGAAAAATCTAAGTCAGGACAGTTACCCGTTGGTACTGAACCGATGACGTCCAGAATGCTAAACTAACGCTCTACAAAGTAAGGTATGGTGGCCGTTTGGAACAAAACATAATTATATCTACGTTTATCACACGCACACACACACACAAATATTTGTCTGGAAAGAGAATCAAAGATTCATTCTTTGATCTGTATATGTTGAATATATATATAATTTACTATAACTTAGCACGCAACATATTTTGTGTATTTTGCTAGAAACAGACGTTTTCTCTTGTCTTTAGTGCATAACGTTAGTGTTCAATGGAATACTCGATTCATTAAGAAAGAAATAATTTCCTAGTAACCATAGGTTTCAACGTTCATTTTCGTTTCTCCATGTTCGGCAAGGGTCTTTTCTACGGTACAATTTAAACAACATCTTTCAGTAAATTTAAACTAATGGCCCAACTAAAGTAAAAATTGTGTTAGGTTCCCTGTTCTGGTGTTTGAAATGCGATTCTCTTACGCTTTTTTCATTATTTCCTACATACTACAAGAAACCATAAATTTCTTTCCAGATGTCGGGACATGCGATAATGATTTCTCTTAAAGAAAAGAAAACTCCAACCCTTGCTCGTTCACGCACACTCTCTCAGAATCACACATCGCCCCCTCTACGTCAGTTGGGTGGCCTATCTTCTAGGCTTAGAGAGAAATCGTGTTTAATAAGGTCATGTAAAGATGATACTGGCCACGACAGTACATAAATAATCTACTAAACAAAATTAAATATTCTAAGTGTCTAATGTATAAATTATGTTAAATTATATAAGGAAATTAGAAACTCACAAGATGCTTTACATTTGCAAATAGACGTAAATGAACCACATGAATGGGGTTTGAGTAATAACCTGAACATCAATAATAAAATATGTTTTGCCATGATTTTCTCTAGGACTAAATTCACTCAACACTATACATATTCTATAAATAATGAGGACTTTGAACAGGTGTGATCTTTTAAGGATCTTGGTGTTAGTATTGACTCTAATATCTCATTCGAAAAGAATATTTTGCACATAGTCAACTATGCATACAAAAAAATAGGAGTTATAACAGAAATGCTAAATGTTTTAATAATATATAATGTATTAGTGTATTATACAATAGTATGGTAAGAAGTAAACTGGAATATGCATTAGTCATTTGGTCACCTAGATATCAATCACAACAAAAGAGAATAGAACAAATTCAGAAAAAGTTTTGCGATTTATATATTAGAAAAAAATATAATGTATCGGCTTATAGATGAAAATAGGAAATATCTGATCTGAATTCCTTTACAATTAGTAAATTGTATTCTTGATAACGCCACACTGTTATGTAGAATAGACTTTACTATCAGAAAATATAATCTTCGTTCCAGTGATTTATTATAATGTGTAATTCCAAGAATACACATCTTCACCACTCCTCAGAGTCTGCTTAATGTACAATAATTTATTTAACAAATGTCGAGATTCAGATTTCAGTTTAACCTTTTCAATATACACAAAATAATTGAAAAAACTCTTGGCTCATGACATATAATAACAAAGTTAATTTTACACATGTCATTGTTTTATATACTAGCAGATTATTTGTAGATACTTTTGAATCATAGTCAATTTTGTTTGCTGTTGTCATTTTATTTCTTCTTCTCTCCTTTTCTTTAGTCTTACCTTAATCTGTGTTACAGAAAGAGTAAGGTGACGGCCGGGGCCGGAATGGCAGACCTTCTGGAAGTCCGAAGATCTGTCATCTTTGGAGTGGCCGGTTGCCTTACATCAAATACGAGTAATTATATTTTTCATTGTCCTTTGTATTCGATTTTTTACAAAATATATATACTCGTATTTATTTGTAGCTACTTATGAATTATATTTAATATTTGTTTGCTGTAGTTGTAATATTATAGTGAGCTCCATAGTCTAGTGGTTAGAGCGTTGGACTCATGTCCACGTGGTCCCGGGTTCAATTTCCGACTGTAGTCCCACTTTTCGGCGTCCACCCAGCGTCGTGAAGCAAACTGGAGAGTCATGTGAATAAATACGTGACGGCCACTTGATCTAGAAAGCCCCTAATACGCTTGTTCGTGGCCAGGTGGCGCGCAGTACTGACCACACTGCCGTAATTAAGGTGGACGCAATTCCACCAACCGCGGACAGATGGCGTTGGGGCAGGCAGCCTCAGGACCTTTCGGTCTGTAACTCCCGTGGTTATTATATACACTGTATGAAGTTCCCGTGAAAAGAACGGCCTCCTACCCTGAATATTTTCACGGTTTGCCGTTTTCTGTTAATTATGGTAGGATACCTTTTTTCCTCCTTATCACGTGACCTCCTTATTTCGGACATGCGCAAAGAGCTGCAGGAAAAAATGTTACCGTAAAAATAATTGTATCCTACCTTCAAATATTTACGGTTTGTTGTTTTCTTTAAATTACGGTAGGAGACCTTCTTCTGCTTCTGATCACGTGCCTAGCTTAGTTTTGGGCATGCGCAATCGCATATAGCAGGCAGAATCGCTTGGTACGTTACGTTCAAGAGTGGGTTGAAATGTGTGTGCGTTGAATACCGGAAAAATTGAATGTGTTTATGTATTACTGGCAGAATATCTACAGTACATGCTACTATGAAGAAATATAATCGAAAAGTAAGTATGAATATGTAATAATAATTAGCTACAAATTACATTTTTAAAAATAGGTGAAATTTTATTTCTACTTGCACGTAGAGTGTATGTGAAATCAGTTGTACGTAAACTGGCAATCAAATCTAACTGTGATGAATTGACTTTAATATTGCATGTGCAGTGTACCGTCCATCTTAGTCGAATGTTAGGATAGTTACAGTTGATGTGAACCAGTCTGTGCCACGATACTATGTTCAAGCCAAAGAATTTGTGAAATTGTGTGTTCACATGCACCGCGTACAATGGTGTTTTGAAGCACAAAAGTAGATAATGGACTCACCCGATACTATAGCATCAAGAACGTTTTGTTTCGTTGTGTACAAAGGCGCCGATGAGAATAAATGAAGTACCGGTAGTAAGATTGTTTACTATTTCTAACGTAAACTAACCAAACACTCCTAACTTGAAATCTGTAACGCATAAGGTACAAACGTTCTCTACACCTTTCAAGTTTTGAAGTGAGCATAAAAAAACTGTTGCAATGTCATTATATGCATAAACTTTAATGTAGTCACCGAATTTTGTACTAAGTATACGCTGTTATACTAATGATTTCGTCTCACGAAATCCTCTCTCTCTTTCTCACACACACACACACACATATGCCAAGGTTCTAGAACACAGGTCCACCTGGGTGAATCCAATATACTAGCATTAGCAAAATGTCTTTTCTAATTTGTTTATGATATACTAACATGAACTAACCTAACCTAGCATTTAGTCACAAAACATAGGTAAACAGAAATAGCTTATGGTTTTCAAAGTGTAAAAATATAGGGGGACCTACGTTCTAGAACATTCCCCACACACACTTGAGTTTAGCGTAAAAGGAGAAAATTAGCACAATTTCTCGGGGGGGGGGGGGGGCATAAAATTCCAGATAAAAAGTTAGTGTGGGTATCAGTGCAACTGGCATGTTAGTCACATGTAAGCATGCATCATACCGCACCTCAGAATAAAAAGTATGTTTTTCTTTGTAGCCTACACTAACATGAAAAATAATAAAAATATAACAGGTGTTTCAGATGTGTTTATTACCCCGACTCAGGGTATTAAGCACGCAATGATAAATCTTCGGGGTACTATAAGCACACATTTGAAACGTACATGTCTTAAGAAGCACAATATTATTACGATATGAAGGCAATTGCTTAATAATCCTGCACCCAGCGACTGACCGTCCTGACAGGTTTTCCAGGGTTTTCCCTCAGTCACACCAGGCAAATACCGGGATGGCACCTTCAACATAGGCCCTGTCCGAATCCTTCCCCTCTCCTATCCCGGTCTGAGCCTTAGATGCCTAAAGACCATAAATAAAATTCAAAGACAGAAACTTCACATTAAAGACTTTAACGCGTCACAAGATCAGGCCAAGATAGGATATAGTAGAGGATGTGGAAGGCAGTAGGACAGCGCCTAGTTTGTACATACAATTCCGGTATTTGCCTGGTGTGACAGGAAAATCCCTTCAGAAACCTGTGAGGGTGTGGCCACTGGAATTTCATCAATTCTATTCTTTCTTGTATCCACAACAGTTCTACTGGCCTCATTTTTTCACAGTGGTTGGCCTGATGCTAAACAAAGAGTTCATAGCGCCTTAATATCGCAATGCTCATAACATTCCTTTTCAATGGCCAATGCCACGGAATCTACTTTGAAAATATAAAGAAAACGCCTATCAGAAGACAATTTTTGCCTACTCTGTATTTGTATGTTTCTACGTGCACTTAATTTACTGGATAATCCATATTCATACTGCAATCACTACTTAATCAGAGGAGCATGGTGCTATTTACCCGAGCATGTACATATGCGATATTTGTAATCATCTCTCATTGACATCAAAGTTTAGGCGGTGTGCAACTCATAATAGTAACAGGAGGCTTTGTAGTTCACATTAATATCAATCACTCTTATCTCCTTTCAATATTAACGATGTCAACTTACTTCAAAGTTGTTTCCCAGTTGTACTTTAGCCGAAGAAATTTGATGTGCCTTTTTGTAACACACACACCATATGCTCTTTTCCCCTCCAAACAGGCAATACGTTTTACACTGTATGCTTTATTGGAAACGCCTATGAATTATGACATGTACCTTCAACTGTATCTGCTGGTTAAGAAAAAATAATTCTGGTGTTTATTATCAGGTTTTGCCCTATGTAAAGTAAGCGCTATGGAGCGAAGGCAATTCAGTGAAAGGTCGGTAAGGTTATTTTTACAGCTACATGATGAATCTGTTCATAACATTATGACGTGTCCAGCATGCGGCAAGGACTATACTATACCATTAATGAATGCACTATTAATTGCTTGTCTGGTGTAATAATATAGTTCCATAGATTTTCATAACTTCTGTTATTACTTTACACATTTATGACTTGTTCTGCCCCTTTTTACGTTCTCAATACCAATAAAAAATAACACGCACTTCTTTTCTATAACTTTTACAATTATGGCTGGCCACATCTAAAGATAGACCCATTATGGAGACTAAAGGACAGGCAGTTAAGAGGAAAATTCTTGAAGAGGCCTATATGGTGACCGAGTATATAACTTAATAAAAAAAGCAAAAGATACCGATAATGTTTATTGTAATACGGGGACAATCCACACTTATGTAATTCTTTACGTTCACCATTTCTGCTGTAGAGGACAGGAAACTTCTCTAATGCTACGTTTTAGATTCCTATAGGCATAATAGGTACTAAAATGGGTGCAAAATTCCAAAAACAAGACATGTCTAAGAATACAAAACCCGACCGTGCTTAAGTAGCGATCAGGTCTCGAAATAATAATTTTCACGAAACAGAACACTTTACCTTCGTTAGGAGGCTATTGTTTATTATTATTACTTGTCTCTGATTGCCATTTTGACGAGACGGAACAGTAAGATCCCAGATGTTCACAAACACGTACGCAATGCACTTCAAATTGTTATTTTTATTGTTTTTTCGGGTTCTTAGAGTGCTAAATCTGCTTCAAAATCAGGGGGCGACGGCGATGTAAGTACTCTATGGCAGAAGTTGATAATGTAAAGAATTACCGTGTATAACAGTACGTGTATTTTATTAATTCATACATGTTAATCTACATTTTGCTTCAGTTTATTCCTACACAACATTGAGAACTGTGTTGTGTTAGAGTAGGTCTTACCTGTTAGAACTGCAGTAATACCTTCACGCAGTCCTGCTTTAGAAAAACCCTTGTCCTGACAAATATGTTTGCTGGACGTTTATGTGGTCCGCTTTCCTTTTTTAAGTCAAGCGCTAGTTTTTATCCATTCGAATTTCTAGTAAGCTTGTTAGCTTTATAGTATAAAATTAAAAGATTTCGACCACCCTGACAGAAGTTTTTCCTCAGCCACACCAGGCAAATGTTGGGATGGCACCTTCTCAAATCCTGTCCCCTCCTCTATTCCGGACTGAGCCTTGATGCTTAAAGGGCATAAATAAAAATTCAATTCGAAGATCTATTTAGATCCTTAAAATTCATTGAATTAAAATGTATGAGAAGGCTAAACACTCCAGCATCAGCCGTTATTTATTTTGTGGTCTTACTGATGCGAATGGCATCCATAATTGCTTTTAGATTCTATTTCATATTAAGCTAGATCGTTCTTGTACTCAAAGATTTTCGTCAATTTTAAAAATATTTTCCTTTTTTTTTTCCCTTTAGATTCGTTATGTTGAATTCACTTGAGACTAATTAATATTTAGGTAAGGTTATTTTGATCGTGCTTACCCTAAATTCGATTCGTTCCATTTTTAGGTAACATTTGACCTACCTCTCACTGTGAGCAGCGATTCAGTGTGAAAAGGGTTTGTTATATTCAACAGGAAGCTGCGAGTAGATACGTTGATAACTGTCAAACACTTTATGTGCTACCATTCACTGTCGCTCTGCAGCCTGCCTACCGTATTGAATTCTGGTAAGAATATATTTGGATTATTTACATATGATTATTGACCTTTATTATGCTTTTACGATTATGTTATTTGTGTACGTTTATCTACGTTGACATGTACATTGTTTATAAATAAAGGATTTTATGTTAACAGTGGTTGGCAGAACTGTTAAGAGGGAAGCAAGTTTCTCCTCAAGTTGCAACATCCTTTTCTGAATGTTTATTAAAACCCTGAAAGTGCAATACGAATATCGTCAAGAAAAAGACAGTTGTAGGTGATATTCTCGAATATGTTTTACGGTTAAGGCTGACTGTGTGTGGACTGACTTTTTCTTACTGTGTGTAGTGGCCATATTTGCATGAAGTCTTTGTTTTTTTATTGTTTTGATTGATATCAGCTTATTTTATCTGCGCTCAACAGGCCACAGTTACCTAAGCTCGTCACACGTGTGAGGAATGACCTCCCTCGACGAACATTCTCCTGAGACATGGGGGAATTGTCTCGGCATTCACCTGGTGAGCTGAGGGAAACTTGAGATAACCTTAGTTAGTTTGCTTCATGTCATCGTTTCTTCCCGTAACTTTATGAAGGCTACGATCGTGATAGAGAGTTGTATCACTTGCAATGAAGACTCTAGGCTTCGGTACCCGGTGGGGATTAAAGTGATTCTTAACTTACTTAAAACCCTTAGAACGACATCATTCAAATGAAGGCAATGAATAACCACAACTGGTTCACTTCACCTACAAACCTTAGAGTAATAGACCTGCCTCCAGGCAGAATACCCATCATCATTATTCAGCATCTCACAATTGTCAATCATTTACCTGCGTTTGAGGCAAACACCCAGGAAAACTTTCTGGGGATGATACCTACTACGTAGGACCCGGCAGGTAACCTTTCAACATCCTCTCCCCCACCCTACTCCGGCCTGAGCCTGAGATGCCTAAAGGTTATAAATAAATGCTAATGAATCACAATAAATAAACAAATAACTCGTCGACACGCGATTTTTCAGCCTCTGTTTGGAGACGACAAAGCAAGCAACAGACACTTTAGGAAGAGGAAGGAAATATCTTTCGAGTCAGATGGTAAAATTACAAAGATAAATAATAATAATAATAAGTAAAAGCATTGCACCGACATTGAAATATTTCCAAGATAGGTATTGTGCTTATAATATGCTTTCTTTATCTTTACTCTTTTCTGTTATCGTTTACGTCAAAACTTGAAACATTTTGCTTTTCAAAAAACGACTTTTTATGTTGTCATCAAACATAGACAGAAATAGTTCAAAACGCATCGAAAGGTTTATTATTTGTGACAAAGATGCATCAAAGAATGAGACTGCAGTTGTAAGCAGCGTGAATAACAATAACATAATTAATAAGGACAAAACGTATTTAAAACTCGACAAAATAAAGTTGTTTTTTTTTTTAATTTTTATTTACCTAATTATTTAAAAACAAAAAGTAAATCCAAATGATCCAATAATCCACAATATCTTGTACATTCCATGACAGGACTTCCTCGTCTGGTGGTTCAATATGTAACTCGGTTACAGATGTATGAAGAATCTTGTTCCAACTACAGTCGTGTCCAGACCTCCTCTGGACTACACACAATATTGTAGAAGACTTTCATTTAACGCAGTGATGCCCAACCTTACTTTGCCCATTAAAATTTAGCAAATAGCATACAAATTTTACGCATCGTTTAATTGCAGCTTTTAAATCAAATACAATGAAAAAAATCCTTTTTAGGGTATTCCAAATATGTACGAAACAGCATTTCATCTGCCAACTGGTTAACATAGAGCAGCGCTACATTTATTTTGGTCATTGCTTGTGATAAGGCAGTATAATTTAAAAAAAAATGCAAGAACGATGAAGGTCCCGGTTTCATGACTTTTATATAATGATCCCATTTGTTAGCGGAAGTCTTGTAGTTTCTGTTAGTAGGGCTGATGGCCTGAGCCAAAGATGGCAAAAGGCCATATAAAAGTTAAAAAAAAGTGCGACTGAAAACGCGCTGGATTCAGCAATAATCACAACTAAAGTACCAGAGATGAAAGGCCAATGAGGGACCTAGCGGTAGGTGGGAAAAAGATGGTGGTCCATGCTAAATAAAATATCAGTAGTTGGAACTTCGTGTTGCTTGCTTATTGAACTAGATTTCTTATCTCATTAGTCGCTTTCGATAGTACTAATAATGGTAATATTGCACATGCGGCAAATATTTCCACTATAAAGTACTTAATCGGACTTCCACTCAGGAACACACTAAAACGATAATCGTTAAAACGAAGCGGGTTTACTAAAGTTCATGTGTTTAAAATTATAGTGTTTCTTGTTTTCATTACCCACTTCAAACGGGTCATATCCTTTTTTTTTTTTTTTTTGTACAGTTATGTGCTTCTCGAAAAGAATTAACTATGCCTTACTAAATAACTTGGGAATTTAATTTAATAATCTTTGATTGTTGCTATGTTTACTATGACATCTGAATGCTCTTCTTTCTTTCACTCATGAAACTTATTGTTTAACTCCCGGTTCAGTTACGACTTAACTTCCCCTGATAAACAAGGGTGTACTGTATTTGCACAAATCACATATTAAGGCAAATGAAGTGCTTTGTTTGAAACTGTTGGTCCACCAAGTAGTCCACATCGCCGCTCGCTTACCTGAGTTTCACCTCTTTTGTTTATCCTCACTTGAAGCTTGATGCATCGAGCGAAACATTGTTATCCATCCTTTCTATTTTTTGCGTGTCTAAGGAAAAGTTTTCCCTTTTTAAAGTAATTAATAATATAGAATACATTTGACTTTTGCAAACTATATCGTTGGTACAGTTCAGAAGTTTCTGCAAGAATCCTGAGTTTATCTTAGGAACACCATCGAAGTTAATCGTCCGAACACATGAATGCTGGTGTGCGTCGACTTAAAATGTCAGACCAAATATAGTCGCGTTGTCTAAATGTTAATCTACTGCCAACAGTATCACGTCTGTAAAAGTGGATTTACACAGGAGATAACATTGCAGAATTGGTATGTCTTAACATATTTTAAACCTACAGTAAAGCCTGATCCACACATCCGCGACCACGATTTTATTACCTACAGTAACCACGATTTTATAGTTTAGGCTATCCATTCATATATAGCAACCAGAACTGCGATTTGCCGGGCAAAAAAGTTTAAAGATCCCACGTGTTCACTTAATTTTGTGGGAGCATTCGCAACAAGTACATCGATTGAGAGCATTTCTGTAAAGATGGAAGGAATTCTTCTGCCAAAACTACAAATAAGTTAGCAACTCCTACCGCATTCTTCTTTGAAATCACTGGCCGAGATGTTTATCAGCCAATATCATCTATCTATAAAATCGATGCCAGCTGCGATTCAAAATCGTAGCTGAAGTCACAGTAGCTAATGTCTGAACGATCTCATTTAAATCAGTGTGTCACGATCTTACACCGACAAAATCGCAGGCATCATGTAAGGTACCTAAATGATGTAACTAAAACTTTTTCAACACTTGTTGAATATATTTCTATTGACATTGTTAAACTTCAGCGGATAAACGTTTATAAAATTTTATTCACTTCTTTCAATAATGTTCACCATCACCATGTGCTTTTACAGTAACCTGTTTATAACATTTTCGATAACTTTGTTAATATTATTTCCCGCCACTCCCGAAGGTGTCAAAAGTTGGAAACAAAATTTAGCATTTTTTTTTGCTATAATTTTTTTAATATTTTTTCTTAAAATTTGTTCTTTATATGCCACCCTACAAAAACTTTCGTAAACTTTATTTTATATGGGCCAGTCTAGTAACTGTTGACTTCGGCCCGTCACGTTCTAGTTAAATGACACCCATGCCCCTGCCGGGACTCGAACCCGGTACTGTCGTCGTTGGTCTAACGCCTTAAACCGCACGGCTATCCGATCTAACACCTTACAACTTTACAAGTACATTACTTTTTTTTTTCAAAATCGGTGCTAGCATTTTATCATTATTCTAAGAATCCTTAGAAAAAATAGGCCAGTTACTTGCATATTTGTTATTACCATTTTGGTTTGAAAAAAAAATGTCGGTATATCTTCAGTGTAAATTCACCATGCTTCTTTCTTACCGCCCATACACTTCATTTTATCTTATCATCACAAAATTATTTGGTGGTGCTTAAAATGTTACTGTTCTGTATGAACTTTAAAACAGCGAGACACTATTTTTAGCTTCACAACTCAAATTTTATTTTTTTAGAAAATATAATTTCCAAGCTAAAAGATAGCGTCTTGCTTCTTTTCAATTAATTCCAGTTAATAATGTGAATAGAATTTCGCCTTGAATACGTAAAAATCTCCACAATATTTCGCTCAGCCAATGAATAAACTTCATCAGGTGGGTTTCAAAGATTATACATGGGGAGAGGTGTGTATAGGCAGAGTTAGAGAGTCGCTTCAGCTTACCGACGAAAACTGTTTTCAGAAGTGGAGAGAATTAGTTGTGAAGAGAAAAATAATGTTAATGTCGGAATGGAATTTGTGCTCTTAACAAATCTTGAGGTGGTTGTGCTTTGGATAGTTCTCTTCTGTGCGTCAAACAGATGCAATAAAGTCGGCCCCATATTTCTCTTTTGTTTGCAACTGTCTTTCCGAATGTCAGTTTTAACTTTGTAAACCACTGAACGGAGGTCAGTGGACTGGCCAAAATGTTATGGAGTTGTAACATTTTTTTAATAGTTGAGCGTAACACTTAAAACTCAAATGAAAAATGTTAGGAACTGGCTGTATACATGTGTGTATCGACTTTTACTACAAATAATTGCACGCTCTGCAATATTCAAGTCCTACTGTCTGCGGCTCTCTCTTCCTGGAAGAAAAATATGAAAATTCTTTTTTTTTTTTAACTCAAGTTCAATAATATCTTTTAATATGCTTGTGCCTTGTTTCTGATTTGCCATGTTTCGATTCCCAATACAAATTTGTTCACTAATTGGAACCTTGATAACAGAGGAATGACAGCCGTGAACTTAAGAGGAGCAAAATCAAAATCTTAAGGTTGTAACTTATTTTACCTCAGAAATTTCCCACTCCTTACAGAGGTTGAAAGCTCTTGCATGTTACTGCTGTTTAAAATGAAGTTAATGATTTGTTCCTGGTTGAGGGTGCTATTTGTAACCATAGTACTTGTGATTCAAAATTATTCCTTCCATTTTTTTTAGGTGTCTAGTGGGAATAAATCCACAGCAATCTAAAGTGAAGAGATGCAAAAATAAAAAAGTGCAGGATGTTTCGCCGAAGGTTCTGAAGCTAATAAATGACCTAACAAACTATGAGTGGATGAAAATATAAAAACCTTACATATACAAGCAAACGCGTAGTCTTCTTTTGATGTATACTGAAAGTAAAATAAAAAGACTTTCTATTCATTTTTGAATTTGTTTTCTAAAACGTAGGATATTTAAAAGGAAAGTTTTGGCTTTCAAAATTCCTACTTAATACAGTAGTACTTTATCTCTTATGTGTACTCCCTATTCCCTCTTAATCTCGTCGTAACTATTCGGAAATAGCTGAATTACAACGGTTATCCCAACGTGTGCACAGCTGTCCGTTCATTTATGTTGGATCGCTTATACTTTTTTCTACAATAGATCTGTGGGTGCATGCAAGAACCTGATAAGTGATATTATAGATGTTACTCTCCCAAAATACGTTAAGAGGTGCCCATCTATGACTTCTAAAATCAAATGGGTCACCAGAAACAAAATTTAGTAGTCCAAAACATGCCGTTTCTGTACAATAAGGGACAATGCTTTCTCCGATCTTTAAACCTGCTTTTATCGAAGCTAGATAAATGTTACTTTTCAGGTTCTTGCATACACACACAGAAATGTAAGTGCATCTGTACATGATCCACATTTTTGCCTGGGACTCTTCTCTGGTGTTTATTGTGTAAGAATTTTAAAGGAATGTAAAGAAATTTGCTTTAGAAATAATATAAGTTTATTCGATAAAATTGAGTTGAAAAGGTCAGTCATTCCATTTACATTAATGAAAAAATTTATTCCTTTTATGTGATGCAATTAAAATTACCATAGTACCGATATTGTAAATTACTACTTGATTTGTACAGTCACTCAAAAAACTAGGTGTAGCAGCTACGTTTAGAAACTCTCAGCATTTTAAACATAAATGTATTTTAATTAGGGTTGCCAAATTTTGTAAATGAAAAACCGGGACATTTCATACATCCGTATTATACTGCCCATATAACCCATTTTATCTTTACATCCGTATTATATTCAAATAGCACATTGAAGCATATAACGTTGCGCCATATATTATCTGTAATGAAATCCATAGAATAAGCTAACCTGTAGTATTAACCATAACATCCTGATATTGCTGCTGGCTTCCATAAGCATAGAACTCTAAAGTAGCTCATTCGATATACATTTAATTATTCCTTCAGTCATTGATATGTGAAGATTATTTCGTTCCTCTGTCCATTGTACATTCATGACTGAAAATACCCTGTCCACGTTAGCATTATGCTGAGGAACACTAAGGATTAATTTATAGTCACAAGAAACAAATAAACCGGGACAAACAGGTGTACCGAAAGCATTTTTCGGGACAATTAATTCTTTCATTGAAAACTAGAACTGTCCCGTAAAACCGGGATGTATAACAGCCCTAATTTTAATGCAATCAATTTTAAAATTTGACTATTTCTACATTGGAAAGCACATAACATGCATGTAAAACCGTCACCCAAATTAAAATAAAATCTTGAAGGTTATATGAACAGTTTTAACTGGAAATCGAAAAATGCTTCATCCACTTTTGCGAGTGACCGTACAAATTTTTGGGACTTCCAACCGGGTGAAATTCGGTGAATAGTCCAGTGTTTCGAAAGCAAACGTCATTGTCGTCTTGAAAGATGATTAAAGAAATCAAATACGGAATCGTGTATTTATGTACAAACTGTCAAACTGAACCGGGGTGACTTGCTTCCTCTTTT